>BQNB010085032.1:0-28583 GCA_026074375.1 Tanacetum coccineum
ATTGGGAATGTTACGATTTCAAGGGTTTACTACGTGGAAGGACTTGGACACAACTTATTCTCCGTTGGGCAATTCTATGATTTGAACCTTGAAGTTGCTTTTCGTTAACACACCTGCTTCATTTCTAATCTAGAAGGTGTTGATCTATTGACTGAATCTCGAGGCAACAATCTGTATACTCTGTCTCTTGGAGGTATGATGGCGTCCTCTCCTATATGTCTCTTGTCAAAGGCCTCAAAGACTAAGTCCTGGCTATGGCACCGACGTCTATCTCATCTGAACTTTGGTGCAATTAACCATTTAGCTAGACACGGTCTTGTTCGAGGTCTCCTTAAGCTAAAATTTGAAAAGGATCATCTGTGTTCTGCTTGTGGAATGGGCAAAAGCAAGAAGAAACCCCACAAACCTAAATCTGAAGACACCAACCAAGAAAAACTCTATCTCTTGCACATGGATCTTTGTGGACCAATGCGTGTTGCAAGTGTTAATGAAAAGAAGTACATCCTCGTCATGTCGATGATTAATCTCGATTTACATGGGTAAAATGCTTAAGGTCAAAAGATGAAGCTTCAGATTTCATAATCAAGTTTCTCAAGATGATCCAAGTGCGGCTTAAGACACCTGTCCGATGAATCAGAACAGATAATGGAACTGAATTTGTTAATCAAACTTTGCGTGAATATTATGAGAAGGTTGGCATCTCTCATGAAACATTTGTTGCTCGCTCTCCACAGCAAAATGGCGTCGTTGAAAGACGTAATTGTACGCTAATTGAAGCAGCCCGCACGATGTTGATTTATGCACAAGCTTTGTTATTCTTATGGGCAGAAGCAGTAGCTACCGCATGTTACACCCAAAATCGTTCCATTATACGTCTTCGTCATGGCAAAACACCATATGCGCTTCTACATGACAAACTTCCTGACTTATCATTCTTCTACGTATTTGGTGCACTTTGTTATTCGACAAATGATAGCGAGAATTTAGGAAAGTTACAACCAAAAGCTGATATTGGTATTTTCATTGGGTATGCACCTACAAAGAAAGCATTTCGAATTTACAACCTACGTACCAGACGAATCATTGAAACAATTCATATAGATTTTGATGAGCTGACAACAATGGCTTCTGAACACAGCAGTTCAGGACCCGCACTTCATGAAATGACTCATGCAACAATCAGTTCAGGACTCGTGCCAAACCCTCCTCCTTCAACACCGTTTGTACCACCTTCAAGAACTGATTGGGATATTTTGTTTCAACCACTGTTTGATGAATTACTCCCTCCACCTAGTGTTGATCACCCAGCCCCTGAAGTCATTGCTCCAATTGCTGAAGTAGTTGCTCTAGAACCCGCTGCATCAACCGGTTCACCTTCCTCAACAACTGTTGACCAAGATGCACCATCACCTAGTAACTCTTAAACAACCCTCGAAACTCAATCTCCTATCATTCCTAACGATGTTGAAGAAGACAATCATGACTTAGATGTTGCACACATGAATAACGATCCCTTCTTTGGTATTCCCATTCTAGAAAACGATTCTGAAGCAACTTATTCTTCGGATGTTATTCCAACTGTCATGCAATCTGCTGCTCCTTACTCAGAACACGTTACCAAATAGACCAAGTATCATCCTTTAGATAACATCATCAGTGAACTCGAAAGACCTATTTCCACAAGACTCTAACTTCATGAACAAGCCTTATTTTGTTACTACTATGCCTTAACTCAAGCATGTTGGATTGAAGCAATACAAGAGGAGCTTAATGAATTTGAACGTCTTGAAGTCTGGGAACTCATTCCTCGTCCAGATAAAGTGATGGTTATTACTTTAAAATGGATCTACAAGGTGAAACTTGATGAATTAGGAGAAATTCTAAAGAACAAGGCTCGTTTGGTTGCTCGTGGTTACCGTCAAGAAGAGGGAATTAATTTTGAGTAATCCTTTGCTCCAGTGGCTAGACTTGATGATATTCGAATTTTCCTCGCTTATGCTGCTCACATGAATATGATTGTCTACCAAATGGATGTTAAGACGGAATTCTTGAACAGCATTCTGCGTAAAGAAGTTTATGTCAGCCAACCGGACGGGTTTGTGGATCAAGACAATCTGAATCATGTGTATAAGCTTAAGAAAGCTCTCTATGGGTTGAAACAAGCTCCTCGCGCGTGATACGATCTATTGTCAAAGTTTCTACTCTCTCAGGAATTCTCTAAAGGAACCGTGGATCCCTCATTGTTCATCAGAAGACAAGGCAAACATATTCTCCTGGTACAAATATATGTTGATGATAAAATTTTTGCGTCAACTACACCTGAACTATGTGACCAATTTTCAAAAATAATGTGTTCAAAGTTTAAGATGTCAATGATGGGCAAAATATCATTTTTTTCTAAGACAACAAATTTCATAAAGTCCCAGAGGCATCTTTATTAACCAGTCTAAATATGCTCTACAATCATTAAGAAAATATGGTATGGAATCTAGTGACCCCGTGGATACTCCCATGGTGGAGAAATCCAAACTGGATGAAGATACACAAGGGAAAGTCATTTGACCCTACACACTATCGTAGAATGGTTGACACCCTTATGTATCTCATAGCCAGTACCTAATATTTGTTGTATGCATGTGTGCCTGGTATCAGGCAAAGCCTACCGAAAAACACTTACATGCTGTAAAAAAAATCTTTTTGTAATATACCTAAAGGGAAAACGTTAAATAGGGGGGACTTTGGTAATCAAAGGATTCTTCCTATTGCTCTAACATCTTTATGCAGACGTTGATCCTGCGGGTTGTACAAGATACTAGACAGATAGTACATCTGGAAGTCTGCAATTATTGGGAGTGAAAAGGTTGTTCGCTGGTCATCAAAAGGACAAAAAAAGCGTTTGTTGATATCACAGTACAGAAGCTGGATATATTGCCTGTCTGGTGTTACTGACGGTTGTGCTTAAGTCCTTGGATGAGATCACATACTTACCGACTCTGGCCTTGGATTCAATAAATTTACAATGTACTGTGATAACAAAAGGCATATTGCCTTATGACTGACACATATGTTCAACATTCTTAATCAAAACATATCACTTATAAAGAGCAGGTTGAGAATGGAGGTAAGTAGTAGGCTTACTTTGTCAATACGGAGTATCAGTAGCGGACATTTTCACTAAAGCCCATTGGACAGTGATAGAATTGATTTTTCTTATCAACAAGCCTGAGAATGTGATGTTTTACGCCGGAACCCTGAAATGTTTGCTGAAGAAACTGTAGAATTGTTGGATGGTACCTATTCAAAAATGTATCGTTGTATATTTATTTAAAAACCAGAAAAAACCAAAATCGATTTTTCATTCTTCAGAAAAACTTTTATAAACACAAAATACAAAAATTTTAAATCTTTTAAACCAATAAATAAAATTAAAAAGAGGAAAATATAAAAAGAATAGGTATATTGCATGTCTTTCTGATAAATCGCAATAAATTTACCGGTCTTATAGAAATGTCATTTTAATAATGTACGGAGGTTGTGGTAAATGAAGTTCGAGCAGAAGTCAAGAAGTTTTCGAAACTTGCCAAAAAATGGATTGCTATTATTTTAGTTTAGCAACCCGGTAATTCATCATAATGGCAAGTATTCAAAAAAGGTAAATCTTTTACCTCATAACGGGAATTTAATTCTCAGGCATGGTCTACTTATGACATGCAAAGGCTTTTGATTACACATTGCATCACAACCCTGCTTTACTATATACAAAAATTAATTGTACGTGTCAGTGCATCTTATTTGTCAAATAAGAGAATTCTTATTTTTATGGTAAAAGTTGTATCTTCACAATGAATCTAGTGTTTTCGGTAATCACAAAAAGATTTTCAAAGGACAATTCTGACCACTCAATAATGACAACAAACTCTTTAAATAGAAACAGGTCATTGTTTTGAGGGTTGAGAATGTGTCATCAAAATTTTCTTTTAAAACGGCTTTCAAAATTTGTCACGATATAACAGATAATGTTTAGGATAATGATACGATAAAACATTTTTTATTTTTTTTTTTTTTTTATATTTTTCTTATTTTTATTTTTTTTTTTAATTTTTTTTTTTTTTTTTTTTTTTTTTTTATTTTTTTTTTTTTTTTTTTTTTTTTTTTTTTTTTTCTTTTTTTTTTTTTTTTTTTTATTTTTTTTTTTTTTTTTTTTTTTTTTTTTTTTTTTTTTTTTTTTTTTTTAAGGGGAGTTAACTTATATTAACTACAAGGTCTTTAGATGTCATTTGTTTCAAAGAAGTGTTTTAGGACTTATTTTGCAATTGTAAGGTGACTTATTGATTTCTCCGGTGACTAAATTTTAAGATTTATTAAATTTTTGACTTGATTCAAGTATGCTTCATTTAAGATACTATAGGGAAAGTTTGTTATTTCTAAGCATGAGAAGATGTGGATACTGATTTTATGAAATGTTTCTCAAGCGGTTAATCACTAAGATTATTTTTAAAGGTGAGTAGAATTTAGTTGACTAAAGAGGCATCATAGGTTTGATAAGTATGATGATTCTTATATTCAGTATTCTGCAGAGAAAGAAATGAGTACATTTAGGACTTAGTTTAACTTAGGTGTTATTATTTTGACTACTTAGAGGGAATAATTAGGAGATCCGAAAACTTATTGACTTTGGTGTTTTCTATTTATATCATTCACTATCCTTGTAAGGAGAAATACGGACATCCGGACTTATTGAATTGTGGTGTTCGGTTGTTTGAATTAATTGTGTGTTTATTCGGATATTTTAGGTTATTTTACTCAATCAAGACTGCTTGAGGCCGGCTTGCAGGAAAAGTTTTGAATTCTACTGTCGCAAGATGAAGGATTGCTGATTTGAGGGAAGCTAAGACAAACTTCTTAAAAGACTACGGGGGTAAGACTACGGCTGACTACATTTTGGGACCATATAATTTATCAATGACTGTTTCATATCTCCCTCCAAGTCAAGCCTTGTACATAATATACTTCGTGAAATATATTAAATATGTAGTGTAGACTTAAAAAATTAGGCAATATAGTGTATTGTGTATGATTTTCAAGAATTTCTAGTAAATTCAAATTATTTTTTTTAAATTAACATAAATCATCACTATATATATTCCTCATAATTTAAGGGGAGCATATAAAATGTCTTTCCTATTGGACGGCTTGTTAAATAATTTGTACAATCTTTCCACGAAAAGTAGTTTATTTGAATTTAATTGATATCCAAAATATCAAGAGATTTAATAGTTTTGATAAGGGAGAAAACGTGATTAAAATATATGGCTAATAATGTGATTTTTAAGATCTCAAGTGTACGCTAAGCCATATAGGTGCTAAACTCTTTTGATTAATCGATGCACATATGAAGGGGGAGCAAATGGTTATATGATTGGCTGAAATGTGGAAGTGCCAAAGACTGACCATTTATATTACTGCATTGGAGTTATAAGGTGGTTAAGTTTAGGTATTCTATTCCCAATGATCCAGCCTAGAACCGGAGGGGATCTACGCAGGGATATTACACATAGTAGTGTAGTAGACTTTAGTTATGATAAAGGAGGAAAAATGAGAATAAGGAAAAGTGCCATCTGAGATGGAGCTAAGTACTGGGATCAAATCCCAACAAGAGTACTCGTTATGATGTCTCAAGTAGCGCGGAAGGGTTGAAGAATTAAAAGAAAAGTTACGAATAAGGGTGAAAAAAAGAAGTGCTCACTTACACTTAGACAGAAACCGGGTTAAATACATCTGCTGTCAAGGATTCACATATATGATGCTGACTTGAAGCCTGACATCATGGACCCAGTGATGCAATGCACAACCCTCCCTAGCCACTCAGAATCTCTCAAAAGATTTCTGTTTCATTTCTTATGGAGTTTACACACATTTCTATCAAATTTCTCACTCGGTTAGTTGGTTATTGTAAAGGTTGGCAGTCTCGCTCTTAGCATACGATCACTATACAAAGTGCACTGATTGTGTCTTGAAGCCAAAAAGAGATATCTCATAAAATTTATCATTAGGACACTTTTCTAAAATTATGCTTGTGCTATTCTCAAAGTAATGTGATGATAATGAGATGGTTATAAAGAGTCCTACGCATTATCTTGTGGATTTTTCCAGAACATCAGGAGTTGATACTAAAGTGATCACTTGTTGAGATGGAAATCCTACTTGAGGTAACATCAAACAAGCTCTTGGTAGGTGACTTGTGTGATTCAAATGAATCAAACTTGTGACAACTAGAAAGAAACGATGGTGCGATTCTAAAATGAATCAAACTTGTTCCAGTAAATGAATTGACGGTTGATGATGAATTTTTGAAATGATTAACACTCTTGATGTGTCACAAAACCACTTTAGCAAGTGACACGTCGATTGATTTTTCAAATCAATTTTTATTTCAATCGGTGAGATAGTAACTCGCTGGTTCACTCTTATCGTGCTATCTGCTTTGAGACGTTCCGGTAATGGAGAACAGCTGAGTTTGATGAATCTAATACATATGTGTTAGAAAGATTTGATACTTCAGCCGGAAATCCTATCAAGTAGATTCTTCTTAAATTTAATCTACCAAACACGGGTAAATGACAAAGCCATATTCGTCCCCCTACTTTATTGCTAACTGTTTTATTGTAGATTTACATAAAGATGGTCATGGAGGTACCTGGTTCCAGCTGACTCACAAATTCATAGCCATATGCTCATACCCGACCGATAAAATAAAGACATCTTGGTAAGCTCAAGTACATGTTGTCAAGTCTTCCGCTACTTGATACGTGCGTCTTCTTGAAGTGACGTATGTGTTTTAAAGTTAATTAACTTCAAGAAAAATGACACCATTAAATTTATTTAAGTTTACAGAAATCTATAGTTAAGGTTTATGATGCCATCGTGTCAGGTCCAGTAGTCACAAGTTTACAAGATGGCAAAGTTTACAAGATGGCAAAAAGAGATTCTGCTTGGTTGATGATCTCAAAGAAGTTCAAGATCCATTCATGTTAGCCAAAGATACAAGTCAACGCCTAAAGTCAAGAATCACTACATTAATTCACAAGTTAATGACTACGAGCTCAAGACTAAAGTTAAAAGCATAGTATGCTAGGTCTAAGTATTTGTAAATTGGAGTGACCTCCCTTAGGGGAGATTGTTAGAAATACGAAAAAGTATCGGTCACTTCCAATTATAGTTGTCAAAGCACTGTAGTGAGTCTAAGTAAATGTTTAGTAATCTAATAGGCCTAATTGGCCCTGGGAAAGCCCATAAGCTAACCATGGCGGCCAGGGTTTTGGGTTGTTATAAATACCTCTCCACTTTGCCTTAGCCACGAACTCCCCACCATTACGGCCTTTATTATTTTTTCTTATCGGATATGAGGTGGTGGTGTGGTTGTATTTATTTTTAAAATTTATTGCATTACCATTTATGTTTACTTTCTCCTCTCTAAGTGTTCATCCAACTAACTATAATCTCTAAAAACCCACTCTTTTACCTAACCTTGTATGTTGATTTAGATTTCATTAGTCTATTCTACTTCCATTTGTTTTCATCATCAGTAGGTACATAGTCTTCAGGTGTATGTACGTCTTCTTGGACTTCTTCTTCACCATCTCTCTTATTCGAAGATCAACACTTTTGTCATCATCAGATTCAGTTCTTTCATCATCACTTTGCTGATCATCATCATCATCATCATCATCATCACTATCTCCTCAAGACTCCTATTCACTTTCAGAAGAATCCCGCTTTGGACACATCGGGAACCCTTGGTTTTAAACTAGTTCCTTCACTTGTGTCAATTTACTTACCTTTTGGCTCATCAGGAACCTCTGATTCTAAATTAGCTCCCTCACTTGAGCCACCTGCTTAATGAATGTATGTTTCCTATTTTCTTCTTTTGATAGTCTTTTCAACTGAGTTGCCAATTAGTGATGCGGCTTCAGACAACTGTATTCAAATCCGTTTGATTCTTTGTGTAGCCATTGTTGGTGCCTTCTTCTTTGACACAGACACACCAGGAGTGTCTCTGATTTGAACACCAGCAGACTATCTTCTAGCAGCAGGTTTCTTGACTAGGTTTTTCTACCAGTTCATCAAACAGCAACAAGAGCTCTTATTCTTTAAAGGAAAAGCATGTTTCTTAAATTTCCTTGCTTTCTTAGGAATTGCTAGATCCTGTAGCGAATGCTAGATAAGTATTGTAGGCAGAAGAGTCCCGCATTGGCTAATTAGTCATCCCTTTAGGAAGTAGTGTCCCATACATGATAAATTTCATTCTTATTTTGGGAGACAAATCTCACAAGGACCCACAAATACTTTATCTCAAACAGTGTGCCTGATAATTTCTGTTCCTCAATAGAGATTGACTTATTCTTTGAAATGAAGTGATGGTATGTTGCTTTGTGAATCTGGGATAGTACCATCTTTTTATTGCTCGTTTTACATTCTTTTATATAAGAATTGGTACTTAATCGATTATATTTATTAATTGCAGTATTTATCGAGCATTTGAAGAAAGTTAGCTAAAAGGCACGCATTTTGGAGCACAAACAAAGAGTTTAAGAAAGTCTACTAATTCTGAAACCCTATACACCATATCATTTAGAAGTATACGCCGTATCCAAGACTTTGACAAACTAAAAGACCATTTCCTGACTTTGAAGAATATGTTGTATCTACATCAATGATATGACGTATATAATACTTTGGTCAATGAAGAAGAACCAACTAATTTTACCTCAATACACCGTATCCAGCAAGAAGATACGGAGTATCCGTGCCCTAACTTCACAAGACGTCCATGACGAAGAAGAGAGCTATACGCCGTATCCAGAAGATTCATACGCCATATTCACTGTCTGTTTGTAAATATTCTAGAATATAATATTCGTGGAGCCCACACCAAGTTACACCAATACGCCGTATTGAACCCTTTCAATACGGTGTATCGACCTTTTTCTAGACTCTATAAATACAAAATCCTACATTTGGTTTTAGGTATGCTTTTAAACACCAAGTTTGATTCTCAGAAGATCTAAGAAGCCAAGAAGGTCCTGCAAAGTGCTCCAATCCATTGAAAAACCCTTTGTTGGGACTTAAAAGACTTCAAGGTTTCTTAGAGTTACTACAGCTCAAGTACATAATGGAAATTTTGCTATGTGGTTAGTACTGGTAGTATAAAGTTACCACAGCTAGTTACTATTGTTAGTATAATTTAGTAATGTTAGTGTAATTAAGACTGCTCAGAGTTGAAGACTAAAAAATATGCTAAGTAGTTAGTACAAAAGTTACTACTGTTAGTGTAACTTAGTACTGTTAGAATAACTTAGTACTGCTAAGAGTAAAGTTACAACTGTTAGCGTAAAGTTAGTACTGCTGGTAATTACTACTGCTTGTGCTCAGTTAGTGCTGCTGGTTATAAAGATACAACTGTTGAGTGATTACAACTGCTGGAAGGATTATCCTGACAGAGATAAAGATTGATTGGAGAACAAGAATACTTACGAAGATAAGTATTGAGTTATTTTTGTAAAAGATATGTATAACTTATTATATGAAATAGGTAGATTATCGATTGATTATAGAAAAGATCATGATAAGTTAAGTAAATGTATTGTAAGCCTTGAAGTACTCCTTGGTTATAAAAGGAATAACCTAGCCGCAACAACTCTTACATTTTCAACAATACACCTTTTTACTTCAAATGAACATTCAATGTATATATTTAAACTTTCACGCGTTTCACTTAATTTCCGAACGTAAAAGTTAAATCGCTAAGCTAAAAATTATCGTTCAATGTAAACGGGCATCAACATTAAATCGTTTACATCAAGCACGTGTTATATTAATTAAATTTGAGGATAATTATTAACTTTGTTCATTTTATTTTTTATTGTTTGCGTAACAGTGTTTACGTTTCGCGATAAATTACGTTTAGGCATTCCCGGAACCACCAAAACTTTTCTATAAAAAGCCTTTTTCACTATTAAAAATCAGCAGGTTTAAATAAGTTTTAGATTCTGAAAATTGGTGCACAAGTCCATGTCTTAGAGTACTTAAGCTGTTTAAACTTATTTTTTTTATTTGAGCTTATTTGACAGCTTTTAAAAAGCTGTCAAATAAGCCCCTTGAGTTTAGCTTAAATCTCCCCTGGTGCAAAGGGGAGATTTTAAGCTATCATTGCTTAGCTTTTAAGTCCACTTAAGCCCAAATTCTTGGCTTATTCAGGGAGCTTATAACCTCTTGTATAAGCCCCCTTAGTTTCAGCTCTTAAAAAGCTTGTTTGATGGCTTATTTTTAAGCCCAAAACCCACACCCATAAACAATCCATACAAAATTTTATTACAACATTTACACACATACCTACATCATATCTAAGATGTCTTAAGTTGTTTGCAAGGGTTGGTTAAAGGTTTACAAGTATTTAAGCAAGTATTGCAAGATTAGGGTTTTTCTTGGAAAACTAGGGTTTCAAGTTGTGTAAGCTTGGATTTTTCATCTAAACAAGGGTTTAGATCATATTTCTCATCATCATACATCATCATAAGGTTATCTAAAAGCCTTTAACTTTTCATTTTCATGATTATATGTGAATATGATGTTATATAGCAAAATCACCATTAGGTTACTTTTAAACATGTAAAAGGGATTTTTACTTGTGATCATTGTTTTGTACACTTTTACATATGTTATGTTGTTGGCAATATCATGTTAAAATGGATATATAAGTATTATACCATGTTGGTTTAAGTATAAAAAGTGTATATACAAATTAGGGTTTTTTTAAGTTTACTTAATAAGTTACAAGTAATAGTGTTGTAAATGACTTGTTAAGAACTTGTGATCTTGAACATTTGGACAAATGATGGACCTATGGACTATATAATATATATGACATAGTATATTAAGAGTTACAAAGGACTTGTGGTAAATTATGGAGTTAAAAAGTATATAAAAACAAAGTTATACAAATAAACTCAAAAAGATATTTAGGGACTGTTTTGGCACGAATTTTTAGGCATGGATTTTATATTTTATAAACATACTACATCTCATGACGATTCCAAAAAGGTAAGAAACTCGAAAAACCAATTTATAACGAAAAAGATACGTAGTTTACGAGTTTTACGATAATAACCGGAGTTATAAAAGAATTTTTATAAAAACTTGTTATAAAAATTCTACAAACAGAAGGTTTGGTATTTTTATTAAATCACACATATTTTTAGGATTCCAAAACAATAAGAAACATAAATTTTCAATTAAAAACGAAGAAGTTATGAATTACGCGAGTTTATATACTTAAAATGTATAAAAATACTTTTATAAAACTATTTTTATAAAAGTTACTGTTCATATCAGGAACATTTGTTTTTGTAAACCTCATAAATAAATAGAACTTTCAATTACGAGATCGTGCTCGAAAGAATCGCTAAAAACGGAGCTATAACGAATAAAATACGACATTTACGGGTTTTACGACAACTAAAACTATAAAAATAACTTTATAACTGGCGTGAACAGTAAAAAGTACTGTTCACCAGTAGGTCAAAAATATGAAAATGTAATATTTTGATAACTCGTCTTAATACGAAAGCGTGGACATAAGAAACGTAAGAAACGGGCTTAAAACGAAGAAATTGCGTCGTTTTTACTATCGAACTATTTATAAACGTTTTAACTTTATTAACACGATTTCACTAAAACGATTAGATGGTGATTAGCTATATAGAAATATACATGGTAGTAGTTACCCAATGTGATTAGTACTTATACGACCTATATTGGATTAGGTTGCATTCGATCATTACCGTGACGCATTTTCTGTGATATACTTGATATACGCTCACTCAAGGTGAGTTCATAGCCCCACGTTTTACATGATTTGTTTTATAAGTTTTTGGGGTGAGAAACATGCACTGTTTTATAATTGGACACAAGTGGATAAGTTTTACATTATGATTACGTGTTGCCTAAGTAGCGATAACCCTAGTTGAGCCCATTATCATGAACTGTTAGTTACTGGATTGTGAGCGCGAATGTTATGAATAGATCTATTGGGATTGACATCCCCGTTCGGGTGATTAGCTATCACTGGGCAAACGAACGTATACCATGTCGAATATAGGATGTTGCGGGTTAGAACATCATCACGGGCAATGTAGGCCATTTATATGGTATTCATTTATGTCGAGCTTCAGTGTCATGAGCTTAGGGCAACGTAATTACATTTATATGATGTCTGCATCTGTTGCATTATCATACACTTGGGAAATCTTGTGGTCCTACAATATACGATTTATCAAACCTATGAATTCACCAACATTATTGTTGACGTTTTAAAGCAATGTTTTTCAGGAGGTCAATAAGCACGAGGTGCAAGGGATACATTGGTGGTTTTGATTTGGATATCATGCATTAAAGATTTTGTCGCATTACATTTTGTATATCTGTTATGGGCTAGAAATCTTTGTATTTTGAACAAGTGAACAAGTGAAGCTTCGGGCTTATGTAACAAATACTTTGTTAAATCCAATGTATCGGTTTTAAACGACTTTTTGGTCGTTCTATATATATCTTGTGTTATTGATCTATGAAGTAACACGCCCCGGACCCTTATTCCGCTGCGACCCAATTTGGGGGTGTTACAGATTGGTATCAAGAGCCAAGGTTATAGAGAACCAGGTCAAATGTTTTTGTTGGACTATAACCATTTTCAAACATTGCATTCATACAAAGGGTGGAGAGTTTGGAGCGGAGGTGGTTGTGGAAGGGTGATCTCTTTGAACTCTAGGTGGTGGATGTGATCGAGTGAGGAGGTATTCAATCCAATTGATATCCTCACTTAAAGCAAGGAATTGTTTTTAGGTAAAGATGCAACAAGGGCAATACCCAACATGGGTTTTAAATTTGTTAATGTTGAGGGTGTGTGATAAGTTTAGAGAGTAAGGTGATGAGAGAATGTTATTTTGTTGTTGAGAGAGATGCATGGCTATGAGCATATTGATAGGTCTTGTAGTTGATTAATGTTCATCAACTAGGGCTTTATCTACTTGGGCTAGAAGTGTAGTGAGTTGAGTTTAGTTGTCAACTTTGAGGTGGTGCTTGAGTGTGAGTAACATGTAATTTGATGGGTGCGAAATTGGTAATGGAGGATGTGAGACACTTATGGTGATGTGGGAGTTTTGTCCTTAAATGTAAGGATTTGCTTATTGCCTTGATTGGGGTGATTGTTTTCTTAAGATGGTCATGATGAGAGTGAGTGGTTTTGGCTTGTGTAGGTATAGTTTTAGATTGAGCCCATTGGATGTGTTACAAGGGTTTAGTTTTTTTTCTCCCGAACGGTGTTTCCACTCATTTCGGTACCTTTAATGTTTGGATGTGGTTTGTTAGGAGATATCATTGGTAGGATGATTGTGATAATGATGGGTTCAGATGTATTTTATAGTGGAGGAAAGGTTTAAATTAGAAAGAATAAAACATTTAAGGATCAAAAACCCAAGAAATGTATTGTGAATTTTAGGATAACAGTAGCTAAGTCTAGAGGGTAATTTGTCAAAAAAGGAATGGAAAAATATTGTTTTACCTGTGATCTGCCAGGCCGGTCCCCTTAATTAGGGGTCGGTCCCCTTAAAGATGACCGTCCTTTATGAATTAAGGGGGCCGTCTACTGCTATTTCCCAAATTTCTCAAAAATCAATTTTTCTCAAAAAATTTGTGTGAAGGTTTCTGTTTTGGTGGTTAATTTGAAGCAAGTCCATCCTTTTATGGCAATTAAGATTTTTAGCACATAGCAATTAAGCATTCAACATTCTACATATATATGACAAGTTGTAGGATAAAACTATTTCACATATTTTTGGCATATAATCATATATGAATTGAAGACCAAAAGAGTGAAGAGCATATAAAATAGTAACTAGATATAATACACAAAGAACTTATAATGACAAGAGGGTTAAGTTAAAAACGAACCAAACTTTTGTGCAAATACTAGTGTATGCTTAAGTGCGACAAATGTGATGTAAAACCTAAGAAATAATCCAAATGATCCTTGATTTAATTTTACTCAACCAAGATTGTCGAAAATATATATTAGATTATATACTTTTGACAACAAGTAAGAGAACATTATGCATATGTGAAAAATATTTTTAGCATATCTCAACAATATATAAAAATTGATTTTCATATGCTCCTAGTTGTGAGAAAGACTTTTCAGAAAATAATAGATTGGGATTATTGTGTATATGTATAATGAGATATGCATTTAGATAGAAGAATTTGTAAAAGTTTGCTTATAGACTTTTCCCAATCTTGTGTTTTTTGTAAAATAAAAACCTAGACACAGAGAGAGAATTTTTTTTTTCAGTCAGGTGGGTGGTCCCCTTAAAGTCTGGCCGGTCCGCTTAAAATTAAGGGGGCCGCCCTTTATGAATTAAGGGGGCCACCACCTGTTGAGAAAAATTTTCTCAGATTTTTAACAAACAGTTCTTTGATGATTATCATTTCTTTATTATGCCAAAAACTTAATCAATTTGTTCCATCATTCCTAGACCTAGATGTAAGTAGTTTAAATGGCTCACGTTTAAGTGGTTTAGTTAGAATATCGGCTATGTTATCTTCCGATAAGACCTTTTCTATAGAGATATTCCCTTTTTGAACATTATCGCGAAGGAAGTGATGGCGAATATCAATGTGTTTTGTTCGTGAGTGTTGAACGGGATCTTAATTTAAGGTCTATAGCCACTATGTTAAACACATTATTAGATTATCGTCTAACCGAACGCCATAGTTATGAGAGCTGGTTTCATCCATAGCTTGTTGACCATGCCTTCCGGCGCTTACATATTCCACTTCGGTTATGGAGGATGCAAGAGCGGTTGCTTCTTCGAACCAGATGTTAGACAACATCCTATAAACATGCAAACACCACTAGTGCTCTTGCGATCTACGTAATCTTCCGCATGATCTGAATCATACACTATTGTTTCTATGTCAGATCCCTTAGGATACCATAATCCTAAATGTGTAGCGCCTTTAATGTATCGGAAGATACGTTTAACCGCTTCTAGGTAAGAGGTTTTGGGAATCCTCGTTGAAGGCATGCAACAAAGGCAAACACTAATTCATGATATCGGTCTACTTGTCGTTAGTATAATAATACTACCTATCATGCCTCTTATTTGGTATTATTTATGGATTCTCCTTCTCGTCTCTTGTGAGTTTGGTTTCCGTAGCATAGGGGGTTTCATTGGGCTCTTAGAGTCTTTATAGGTCTATATTTATAAGCATGTCCGTAATATTATTTTGATTAAATTTAAAATATTCCATCATTTGTTATTTTATGTGTAATCTCTAAAGAAAAAACTTAAGTTCCCACTCGCCATACTCATTTCAAACCTCATCATGCAGATCTTGGCAAGTCAGTCACACATTTCTGGACAAGTTAATCGAAATAATGTCATCAACATATATTTGGACAATAATAAGGTTGGAGTCTTTCGTTTTAGTAAAGAGTGTGTTATCTACCATTCCCATGGAGTAATCATGTTTAATAAGAAAGGCTTTTAATCGATTGTACCAAGCTTTTAGGGCTTGTTTTAGACCATAAAGAGCTTTCTTAAGTCTATAGACATATTTAGGTTTGCGAAGTCAATGAATCTGGAGGTTGTGCTCGGTAAACCTCCTCTATTGATAAAACCGTTAAGATGGCTTCTTCACATCCATTTGTATAACTTAAGTCTAATGCGCAAGCTTAAGCTTAAAGTATTCTATGGGTCTCTTGTTCTAGCTACGGGGGCATATTGTTTCGTCATAATCATTTCTTTTGTTGATTATAACCTTGGGGACTAAACCTCGCTTTGTTTCAGTTACTCATGCCATTTTCATCGAGTTTATTTTCTATATTACTCATTATGTTCTGCTAATGGTCATATCCATGTGATTTGGGACTAGTTTTGAAACATCATTTGTTTTAAATTAGTTTAGTTCCTCTTGCATGGCCATTACCTAATTTTCATCTTTTAATGCCTCATTTATATTTTTAGGTTCTATTGTTGAAATAAAGCAAAAGAAATTGCTTTTGTCTTGAGCTTGCGACCTAAGAGTTCTTTGATTTAGATTACCAATAACGTTTTCTAGGGGATGAGTTTTAGATTCTTTAATATTTACAATTTGATTATTTTCTAATGAAATGTCTTCAAGATCATTGCCTATGGGTTTTGTTTTATCCATAGTGGTTTAAGACTTTTCCGATGCAAAACTAATCCTACTTCTATGTTAATTATTATCCACTAACTCACTTTTCTTCGTCTACGTGAGTTCGTGGCCATAGAAGATTTCCATTTTATAGTGGTTCATGGATAATACATGTGAAAGAATGGTTCCTAATGAACAAATTCCTTTAAAAACTAGAAAGCCAACAAATGGCATTTCTAGTGACTACCATATTTCCTAACTATCACTAATACTAAGTATGTCATATACCAATCTATAATTTATGTAATTAGAGAGTGAGACGTACCTTAGCCTTCAAGAGAAATTACTTTAAAATCTTCAAGGTAGCAAGCTTTAAGGATGAGGATTTATGGAAATCCTATATGAGTTCTTCAATTTGTTTGACGAAAGCCAAAGGATGCTTCTAGATGATTAACCTCAGAAGATGTTGGGACTTAAAGACTTCAAGATAATTCTTAGAGTTACTGCTGCTCAGGTATACATTAGTGCTGTCAAGCATAACTTAGTACTGTTAGTGATACTAATAAAAATTATGCTAAGTAGTTAGTACTGGTAGTATAAAGTTACTACTGCTAGTTACTACTGTTAGTATAAGTTAGTACTGTTAGTATTAAGTTACTGCTGCCTGTTGAAGTTAAGACTGTTCAGAGTTGAAGACTGAAATATATGCTAAGTAGTTAGTGTTGCTAGTGGTAAAGTTAAGACTGCTAGTACACAGTTACTACTAACGTTTTACCTCATCATCACTTGCAATAGGAATTTTAGTATTGTTTAAAAATATAAATTTTGGTTTTGAGCTTGGGTTTGATTCTATTAATTTTTCTTTCGACTCGACCTCTTGAGCTCTTACAAAATTTACTTGTTTGGTTTCGCTAGGTGACCCTTTGGTAAAATTAAATCCTAAACCGGATTTATCTCCGGAAGGTTTTTGAGAACTTATTATTTTCTTAAGTGAGTGACTACTACTTTAAATGATTAGCCTATTATTTCGTTTTCTTAAGTTTCTCATTTTCAAACCTAAGATCTTGACATAATTTACATTCTTCATTTACTTCCTTACCTTTTTCTAACCTAGATAATTTATCTTTCAATTCTAGTGCTTCATTTTCTAATTTTATTTTAGCTTGTTTTAAAGTTTTATTTTTAGCCATGACTTTTAGTCCTATTTTGCATAGTCTACTATATTCACTATCTAAGTCATTTTCGTCTAATGATGATTGGTCATCACTAAAGTATTCGGTTTTGAAAAGTACCTCATTGGAAGCTTTAGCCATAAGACACTTTTCATCCTTTGTCTTCTCCTCTTCATCTTCGTCGCTATCATTTCAAGATCCTCCAACAAACGCCTTTTGATTTTGATATCTTGATAGTTTCGGACATTCTCCGATGAGATGATTTGGATCTCCACACTTAAAGCATTTTCTTTCGCCTTTGCCATTTTTGTTGTCTTTATTTCTTTGGAATGATTTTCATTCTTCATGTGGTTGTCTTACAAATCGTCCTCGTCTTTTGAAGTCTCTTACGGCCATGGTGTATTCTTCATCTTCGCTATCATCATCACTAGATTCTTTTCTAGCTTTCAAGGCAATAGATCTACTTTGTTCTCTTTGCTTTTGACGATTTCGGAATCTTTCTTAATTACTTCTTCATAAACTTTTAAATTTCCATTGAGTTCGTCAAGTGGTAGAGTTGTTAGATTCTTTGATTCTTTAATCGCCATGATTTTTGCGCGCCATTTAGGATGTAATGCTCTAATAAATTTCCTAACACAAATCTTGATAGAAAAACCTTCATCAAGTGCTTTTAGACTAGTAATAATAGTGTTAAATTTAGCAAAGGCATTATCTATTGATTCCTCTTTCGGAATCATGAATTTTTCATATTGTTGAACAAGAAGATCTATTTTGTTAGCTTTGACTTGATTATTAACATTGTTGACTGATTACAGAGTATCCCAATTTTCATTTTGCAGTTTGACACATAAAAATTCCTTTCATATTTTAGTGGTAAAGCATTTATTAAATTACCATTTTAGCTTTATTATTTTTAGGAAGTTTCTTTTTAAAGTATCATTCGTTTTGTTTATGGAGGTAACACCTTCATCCTTTTTAGGTTTTCGGATTTTTTTGACATAGGAGGATAATCACCATCGGTAAAAACATGCAAAGATCTAGATCTTTTGCCTTCACATAAGTTTCAATCTTTTTTTTTCAATAAATAATCTTTCACTTTCAAATTGTGGTGGTCTTTGGCATAAGATTGTTCTTCTAATATTTTTCGATTCTCTAGATTGATTCAGTTTTAAATACATTTATTTAAAAATCTTGTTTGACGTGGCTCTTGATGCCAATTGTGGAAAACTAGAATGGGGGTTGAATAGTTTACCGCTTTTTTATTTTAGGGTTTTAAAGTGTTTTAAAAATTCTAGATTCAATTTATGTGAATTCAACACTTGCCATACAATCTATGAACAATATAGACGTAAACAATTAATAGGTTAGGTATGAGAAATAATGTAAGACATGAGATAAGAGTAAGAACCAATTCAAACCTACATACGTGAGATTTATAGTGGTTCAGTACGAAAGCACCTCTTCGCCATTATCAAATCCCCGAGTACCTAACTCGTGGTTTTCTTCACTATGTCAACAAGCTCCCTTATGGCGAAGAAAACCTTACACAACTTTCGCTTATCTTGATTTCCAACACTAAGCTAGATATCGAGTTCTAATCTTAGCTAGAACCAATCTACCACAACTTCACAACTTCACTACACAACTTTGCTTCACGACTTGATCAAGACTACACAACTTCTTCACACCTTAGTTTTCTTCATACCACTACTTCACCAAGCCACTACTATTAATCACACTAATCTAACAACTAGTAGAAAGATCACCAAGATCCAACTATACTTACTACTATCACCAAGATCTAACAACTACACAACTTTACAAGATTTACAAATGATTTACAAGTTATGATATGGACGCAATAAGATTGTAACAACACAGAAAGGTGTAATACTTCTTCACTTGATGATGGAAGTATTCTTCTCTTGCACTTGAGGAATTGAGCTTGGATCACTTGGAAACAAAGCTTTATGATTAAATGATCAAATGATTTTGATGAGATGTGTGGGATGTTTTAGAACAGAAAGAATGAGTGCAAAAGGTGAGAAAATAATAGGGAAAAGTCCAGTAT
Organism: Tanacetum coccineum; assembly: GCA_026074375.1. Taxonomy (NCBI): domain Eukaryota; kingdom Viridiplantae; phylum Streptophyta; class Magnoliopsida; order Asterales; family Asteraceae; genus Tanacetum; species Tanacetum coccineum. The sequence continues at coordinate 19,474 of BQNB010085032.1, forward strand.
TTATAGGACAAACTGGAGGAGCGTCTACCTATGGGCGTTCCCTTTAAATAGGTGGGTGGTCCCCTTAAAACTAAGGGGGCCGCCCGTGAATTTAAGGGGGCCGCCCTAGACTAGGCGCTCCCTAGTTTGTCGTTTATGTGAGGGAATTTTCTGGATATTTTTTTAGCCCGTTTAGGTCGAAAATTTGGAAATTCAAAAAGGTTTATTTTGAATAAACATTTCTTTTTATTGTAGAAATGTGGTAATGCTTTAACATTTGATAAATGTGTGAGGTTGAATAAAAATTTCTTGATCGATAAATATGCATTAGCATTTTTTTATTCATACTTTTAGTGATATTATTTTCGAAAATGAAATTTACTACTAATTTTTTTATTGGTTTACGTTTAATTTTACATTGAATATTTTATATTTTGTGATTATCAAAACGTAAAGATGTGAAAAATATTAATAATGTTTTTAGGCATTATTTATATCAACAGACTACCTCCATCAGACTGACACCAGAATGAATCATTGACGTCAAGATTCACCCTAATACAAAGCCTGCAGTAATCACTGTTTATAGGGGCACTAATAAACAGAACTTTAAAGTTCACAATCCCTTTAAGTTTGGTGACTGATCCGTCCGAATCAACACGTATAAAATATATAATATAATATATAGATACGTAATAATAAGGATAGGCCAATAATTAGTTAGTATTGTATTTCGTCGGGTTCAAGAAAGGTCACTTTTACCCACAAAGCAATTTACAAAAAACACTTCGGGTCGTTTCCTCGGCGAGAGGTGAATGGAAATCTAAGTTCGAGTTGTAATTCGAGCTTGAATAGCATAAAGGTTTTTGGTTTGGTTTTCTAAATCTACTAAAAAGGAAAGCATAAAAAACAAGAAAGCTAAACTTTAAGTTTTAAAACTATTTTTAAACTAATATTAAAAACTTACAAGATTATACTAAAAGTGATCTAAAAATATAAATGACTAAAATGCATGCTAAGTGACGTGAAATGTTTATTAGGTGCGGGCTTAGGTTTAACGAATTAAAATGACAAGTAAAATGAAATGCTTAAAAATAAATGACAAGAAATTAAATTGCATTTAAAATAAATGACAGAATATAATTCGAAAAGACAAAACTTATGACTAAATATTTTTTAAATATTTTTAAACCCGCACCTAAATTCCAAATCTCTAATCACTTAACAAGCACTACTAAATCTACTCACTACTCATAATGAAATAAAAACTAAACATTTTAAAAATAAAGCTACTCTAAGCATGGCATAAATTAAATAGGCAAACATAAAATAATAAAATAAAACTACACTAATTAATTGAAAAAGGAATAGAAAATGAACCGAATTGGAGAGCCGCAATTAAACGATTATCACCCGATTTATTTAACTAAAACAACTAATTAAAGTCGGTCTAGTTAAATAAACCTTAAGGCCCCTCGCTCATGAGTTAGGCCGGAACCAAAAATTACAAACTACTAGAAACAAACTGTTAACTAAACATTAATTACCTCAGTTCCACAATTAGTAATTACTAGTCTGTTTATAAGGCCATGTACACAAACAAATTGCAGTCCTAGAGTAAAAATTCATGCCAGTCAACATCAAATTTATTGCTAATTTAAGAAAATCAAATTCAAATACTCAAATTCACATGGGGGCGGGGTGGGGTCTAACTTTACGAAATTAGCGCAGACCTATATGTAAACCACTCGAAACCCAAAACAAGTTCACAAGCCCAATTTAAATTCTCCAAATCAAACGCAAGGAAATGAGTACAAGAATTAAAAAGTGTACGTAATAAGCTTAACCAATTATTATTAAACATTTAAACATGAATAAGCCAACTAGCAAATTAAATTCGATCCAAGGCAATATAAGCTCCCTTAAATCAAATAAGCTAATAGAAGCGCTATTCTGTACAAAACCAGAAAATAGAAGCTTTAATTAACAACACTATGGGATGAAGCTCAAAAATAAGCATAGATCAATACTTATTTCATCTTATTTTTCGACAAAGGCTTAAAACTTTTTGAAAAAATGAATCGATTGAGCTTAAAACACTTTTAGGAATCATATTCTTAATATTTATGAACTTTTGAGAATGATAGATGAGACATACCCTCGGCAAAATTTAGTTTATGAAATAAGCTCATATAAACAAATATTTACGTGATGATTAAGCTAACAAAGAAACAAAATGAAATCTATAAGCAACTTTAAACCCAATTTATTACATCAACTTATTAAGTTCTTCAAATGAGAAAGGTACAATAAGCATAAAATATAAAAATAAGCAATTACAACTTGAAAGATAAGCTAAAATCCTAAAGTTCAAAACCTAAAAAAAAATGAAGGGAACGTCCTGCTCTTTTTATGTTGAGAGGGGGTAGAATTTGTAAATTTGGACCGAATCATTTGGAAATAATTGGCCAATCATTGGCTTGATAACCATGTCACACGGATCGCCAAGTTATGAAGTTTTGATCCACTGGTGAAAATGCTTCCACGTATAAATTTTTTTAGCTTTATCCTTACGCAGCAACTTCCACTGTTGGATCATTCCATTGCAACTTGAAATATAGAGATGTTCCATTGCATAGCCACGTGTAGCATTTCCATTTGCCAATTCCTTTATTAGTGGAATGGCACATGCCATTTCTTGAATTAATTTTGCCTCATGTGAGGCTTACGTCACCATCATCACTCATATATATTAAGTTTTAATTTGTTGGGCTTATTTTTGAGCTCATGCAATAATGGGCTAGCCCGACCCATAAAATAGGTCACGGGCTGGCCCAATAAAATCCGAGGGCACCGTTGAACTCGTCTTCTCGCGCTCATTTTATTCTCGTGCTCGGTTTTGTCCAGTTTTATCTTTATTTTTGTCCTTTTCTTGATATCCGTAGCTGCACATACATAAACACAAAAATAAGCATATATTTTCCATTTTAATTTATGTTTTTAGTCTTTTGGGTTCGTTTTTCAAGGTAAAAGATATGTATAAAATAGCGAATACCAAATTCCCCCATACTAAAGTATTGTCGTGTCCTCACGCAATGTAATAAATTCGCGCTTAAAACTAAAAATTCCAATCCCCTCAAACTAATCACTTTGAAAAGTAGCAAAGTGCTCATCTAAAGGAATTAATGAATCAAAAGTTAAGAAACGCCCCGTTTTTCCATTTTCAAATTTTTTTTTTCATCACTTCATAACATTATTTTTTTATATATATATTTTTTTTATTTTATTTTATTTTATTTTATTATTTTATTTTTAATTTTTTTTCCTTCAATACTTAGGATCATAGAACAAGCAAAATAAATTCATCGTCCCCAACTTTCACTTTTCCATTCCAAGCTTAAAAACAAGATCATTGTCAATTACAAGTCATGACACTAACACTACTCATAAATACTAATTGTGTACTTACTTTCCTCCCTTTATTTTCCCTAATTTTGTATATCATGGTTTTATTTAAGTACACTATATACCCGAGCTCTTTATGACTTTATTTCGGATACTTATTAAGTCCAAAAATAAAGTGGAGTACGGTTTAAGAACGCCACTATTAGTCTAGCCCTTTTCAAAAGATCAAATGTCATCAAGATTAAAGTCCACATCGAGGCAACCAAAATTTGGCTTTTATTAGGTTACTTAAGCAAGGCACCATTCATGTCATATACCCTAAGGCTCTTTAAGGACATGAATGGACCAATCTTATTTGCACCATATACCCTGGCTCTTTAAGGCACAAAGTAAGACAAAAATTATGTAACATTATTGTTCCTCAGTCCTTTGAGGCTTACAACATCGCCTCGCCTACGTCAAAGAAATGTAGCAAACATATTTCGACCTCGGTAACTTCCTCGACCTTTTAGAAGGCTGTAACATCGGTTGTGAGCCGGCAAGATGCAGCAAACTTTTATCAGTCTTGGATTATTATTGAATTCTACTTATCCCATATACCCTAAGGCTCTTTAAGGAATAAGCAAAATATTTATTAATGTGATACATATAGTATGCCAAATTAAGTATTCCTGGTGTGTACTCATCCTAATCACAAAGGAACTAAAGAAAACTTCTATTAACTAATTATTAACCAAAAAACCGCACAACTCTATTTATTAAACAATTATATATAAAAGTGAAACAAGCTAATGGGAGAAAAAGCCACAATTAACACTTATGAGCTTGAAAGAATCGTAATTAACACTATCATCTCTTGTTCTTTGCAATTTAAAATCTCTAATAAAGAAATTCGCAAATACTTAGCCTATATAAAATCCAACTCGGCATATTTAAAATCTACTTGAGATTAGCACAAGTCTTCATTTACTAATGATTTCAAGTCTAGCATGTTTAAAGTCTACATGAGACTAGCACAAACTATCATCATTAATTGTTAAGGGAGAAAGCTAGAACTCAACACGTTCGATTGGGTCAAAAATTACTTCTTATTCTTACCAACGAAAAACCTACATTTTTGTCTTAACACTTATTATTAATCAACTACTAATATAATTTTTTTTTTCTTTTCAACTACTAAAATTCTTTATTTTTCATTTTTTCCTACAAATAAGATCTTAAAAATTTAAATTTTTTGCTATTTTTGTGGGAAAACGGGTACGTGAGAACAAAACAATAAGCAGGTAACATCAAATCGATAGATTCCCTCCCCAAACTAAAACGAAACATTGTCCTCAATGTTTAAGGTCGGGTCTCTACGAAAATCTAAGCCGTTTATTAATTATGCAAAGATAGACGTTAATCGATAAGATGAAAGGATATCGGATCTCCCCAAACTAATTTCAAACAAAGGATAAGAAGCTCGAGTGATCCGGGACACAACACCGAACACGAGAGGCTTCAGAAATCGTTGGTTCAATCCTACAAAAATCACAACAAACAAACAACAAACACGAAGAATCGGAAAAGACTAGCCTCAACACATCACAACACATTAAAAATAGAAAGAAAATAGAAAAGGATAGGCATGGGGTGAACTCCCACGAAGCGGCTTGTTTTTGTTCACCGAGTCGCAAGCTCGACTCGATCCCTGAATTAATTCGTCCTTAGGGAGAGCAAATGGAAAACTTTCATTGAACATGCCACTGGCTTATGAAACGTGACGATGCCGGGGTCAAAAACAAAATTCTCACTCCTAAAGGAGAAAATCAAAGGTGAGGCCTCGGGATAGGTGAGAAACGGGAGAAAAGTCCGAATGACAAATGTGAAGGAATCGTCATCTTCAACATTTTGGAGAAAAATAATCTCACTTCCCCTTTGGTCTTCATTAAGCTCATTAAAATTATCAATCACGGGAGCATCGGGCTCAAAATGTAAGCAAATCTCAACATCCGGTGGTTCCGGAGGAGGTCGAGGAAATGACGGATCGAAATGAAATGATTCAAACTCGGGAAGCTCCAAAAGAGGTTCATTTGAATTATCAATGCTAATCAACCCCTCCTGATCGGGCTCAATCTAAAAAAGAAACGAATCATACTCGGGAAGAGAGTAATTAGCATGAGTAGTGGTACTGCCACTTCTCGTCTCTTCCGTATGATCGCTAGAAGTCTCGAATTCGGGTAAAGAATTATCCAAATGAGAAAGAGAAGTATCGGACTCCTCTAAGAACGAATCACTATCCGCGACGGGGATAGGAAATGGAGAAGGAGACTCGAGCACACGATCCGGAGTAGGGTTAACTTTCAAAGATTCGATATTAGAAATAAGACGATGTACGTTTAATAATTTCTCTCGAAGAATAACGTCTTGGATTTGAAAAATATCTTCTAAATCAAACTCTTTCTCTTCTTGTTCAACTTCATTCACTTCTTCTAGGTTAACGTACTCGACATCCTCAAAATCATCGTCATCACTCGAAGTATCATCATTCGGATCGTAATCGGCTTCAACAATTCCCGGTAGAATTGGAGCAATATGACCGAGTTCACCGGCGAACTCCTCGAGAATAGGGTCGATCTTAGAAGAATAAACAATCGAAGTATCACGGTTAATCAAAGATTCCACAAGTTTGGACTCAACATTAACACAATTATTATCACAAGTAGGCACATTACTCGTATCGTCGGACATACCCTCGAACTCACTTGGGATTGGGACAAGGTTCTCAACACTAGACTTTATTACTTCGTCTGATTCCGTTGCCGGAATAGTGTCGAGATGCTCATCCCCCATTTTTAGAGAGTTATCGGGTTCTTCGATCGGTAAGTCAGGTTTGATTGCTTTGGACGTAGAATTTCGGGCAATAATATCTCCTAAAGGAATAGAATCATCCTCGTCATCACAAGTAACAGAAAGCATGTAACGACAAGCAGCAACATACTTTTCATCTTCGTAAGCTTTCTCCTTTTTTCGAACTTCACTTCCCCATATATTAAAATCTTGCTTAAGTTTTCGAATTGTAATCTCATAATTTCTCTCATATTCTTCATCAATCTCCTCGCCTCGAAATCTTCTAATACCCAAATCATTCGTGATTTCTTTAATTTTGCGATCAACCAATTGCTGCTCATGCCTCATTTCCTCGATACTCATATTCTCTTTAACCGTTTCTTCTTCCGCTATTTGCTTTTTTAATTCCGTTAACATTCTTTGATCTCGTTTTAATTCTTCAAACTCTTTAAGAATTTTATTAAGGGCTTCTTGACAATAGACGGAATCCTGCGGAGGTTGTGGGTTGTTAAAACCGGAATAATCATAACTCGGATTAGGTTCATAGCAAGTTTCATTGATCGGTTGACATTGATAATCAAAATGAGGGCCTCCGCAATAAGCACAACAAAGATATTGCTGAGAAAAACTTGGAGAATTTTGTGGATAATAATTATTACTAAAGTTTTGATTGTAATACGGCTCTTGTTCATAGACAAACGGGAACTGTGGTGAACAATCATAACCATAATGAGCATTATTTCCACATAACTCACATAAGTAAGTCTCAAACTGGGGTTGTTGAGGGTGGTAAGAAAAATTTGGAGAATTATCGAAAGAATTCGGGTTTGGATCATAAGCGAATGAATTTTCAGCTTCATAATTGCATGTCGGGTGAACAATTGGCAAAATCTGTGGGAGCTCATTAATGGTTTGATTGCATTGTTCTAGATTAGAGATAATCGGAACTTTTGGTGGACAATTATAACCGTAATGAGCACCTTTACCACAAGATTTACATATGCATTGTCGACAAAAAATTCCATCTGATGAATCACCGCACTCATAACAACAATTATGGTCAATTTGTGGAGGTTCTTGCGAAGATTTTTCACCGGGGTCTTGATTGACAACGCATGGCTCTCGAAGAGCATTAACAACGTTGGTATTGTCATCGGATGATTCGGAAGTATCTTGAAAGTCTTTGAAAATTCCATTTTCAACACAATACGCAAGCAAATCTTCATCGAATTTCTTTCGTAAAAATGCACATCCACGACAACTCGGACCATCAACCGGGGTTCCACATCTTGCACAACGCGGAGAAGAGTCGGGTACGGGAACAAGAATCTTGTCTTCAAGACTCCCTATCGAACAACATTCTTTAGTGTACAATCTTCCACAAGTCGAACATTCCTTGATAGCGTAAAGGGATTTTGAACGATGAGATGCCATAAGAATTAAACAATTTAGAGGATAAGAAGAAAGAATTAAACGGATAAGAGGAAAAAGAAGAATATTTTTAGGTTTTGAAAATAATACATAAGGAAATAAAAATATTTTTGGATTTTTGTTTTTAAGATAAATGAAAAATATTTTTGGGTTTTTATATTTTATATAAGAAAAATAAAATGAAAAAGAAAATATTTTTGGATTTTTTTTATTTTTATAAGAACGAAAATAAACTTTCTAAAGAAAGGATCTTCAAGGCTCGTACACGAACAATCCCGTAGAAATCGCTACACCTCTCCCCGGCAACGGCGCCAAAAATTGATCCGTCCAAATCAACACGTATAAAATATATAATATAATATATAGATACGTAATAATAAGGATAGGCCAATAATAGTATAGTATAGTATTTCCGTCGGGTTCAAGAAAGTCACTTTTAACCAAAGCAATTTCAAAAACCTTCCGGGTCGTTTCCTCGGCGAGAGGTGAATGGAAATCTAAGTTCGAGTTGTAATTCGAGCTTGAATAGCATAAAAGTTTTTGGTTTGGTTTTCTAAATCTACTAAAAAGGAAAGCATAAAAAACAAGAAAGCTAAACTTTAAGTTTTAAAACTATTTTTAAACTAATATTAAAAACTTACAAGATTATACTAAAAGTGATCTAAAAATATAAATGACTAAAATGCTTGCTAAGTGACGTGAAATGTTTATTAGGTGCGGGCTTAGGTTTAACGAATTAAAATGACAAGTAAAATGAAATGCTTAAAAATAAATGACAAGAAATTAAATTGCATTTAAAATAAATGACGGAATATAATTCGAAAAGACAAAACTTATGACTAAATATTTTTTAAATATTTTTAAACCCGCACCTAAATTCCAAATCTCTAATCACTTAACAAGCACTACTAAATCTACTCACTACTCATAATGAAATAAAAACTAAACATTTTAAAAATAAAGCTACACTAAGCATGACATAAATCGAATAGGCAAACATAAAATAAAACAAAAACTACACTAATTAATTGAAAAAGGGATAGAAAATGAACCGAATTTGAGACCCGCAATTAAACGAATACCACCCGATTTATTTAACTAAAACAACTAGTAAAAGTCGGTCTAGCTAAATAAACCCTTAAGCTCCACGCCTCATGAGTAGACCGGTACCAAAAATAAAATAACAAAGCCAAGAAAAACTGTTAATAGTAAACATATAATATGTCGTAATTTAACAATTAAAACAAAAACCAATTCCAAATTTGAACCAAACGTATCCCAATCCAAACAGTGGCCCAATATTAAGTTATTCTATCAAACCACACGTGCCTAAATGAAATAATAGGCCAAAGAGAAATTTAACAAACCAATTTGCCTAAGTACTCCACATCCTAATTCACAGTCCCAGTTCAAGCAAATGTAGCCTTACAAATTTATGAACCAAACTTGACATATAGATTTTAAAC
>BQNB010085033.1:0-28583 GCA_026074375.1 Tanacetum coccineum
AAATAAAATAAATGTTTTGTCACAATGTTTGACTTTCTTGCTGGGTAGAATAAGAATAAATTTTGACTCGATCGAGCGTGTTGAGCTCGTAGCTTTGTCCCTTAACCTTTATAAACTTGTCTAAGCTAGTTAATTTGACTAAGCATTCGCGAATCTTTTTATTAAAGATTTTAAATTTACGAAAAACGAGAAATGAAAAAGTTAATTATGAGTTAGATGCTAAGCAATGATTAGTTGGAAATCTTAAGAGCTCATAAGTGTAGTTTGTGGCTTTTTCTCCCATAAGCTTCTAACCGGACTAATAATTTTTGAAAATTAAACTTAAATCAACAATTTTTGAAGTATAGTCAATAACAATAATTTATTTAGTCTTAGTTCAAATTTATACTTAAATTTTCTAAAAAGAAATTTTCTCTATATCGTGGTAATATAAAGTGTAAAAAAAATGAAAAATGAGGTAATAACAATAATAATAAAAACTGTGGGCTAATAAAAGTTTACTGCTTCTTGCCGGCTCACAACCGATGTTGTTGTCTTCTAAATAAGGCACATAGTAATTATCCGAGACTTATAAAAGTTTGCTGCATCTTGCCGGCTCACAACCGATGTTGCAGCCTTTTAAAAGGTCAAGGATTTCCTTAGTTTAAAGGATGTATAATTATATTAAGTTTAATATATGTGATTTAATAAATATAGGAAAAATCTCTTTTTCTTAAATTTAAATATGCTTTTGAACTAAGACTATTTCATTTTAACTTGTGATTTTTCTAAATGAATTGTTTATTTAACTGGAAGCCTGAGAGTTTTTGAAACCGAAGGTCCGTGAGTTCTGATACCATTCTCTGTGGGGTGTCAAAAGCCTGGTCACCTAAGCCGGTCTCGACTGGGATGTGTCGAGAAGAAAGTCGCTACATGGAATGATCTCGCCTTCAAAATCATAATTCTTGGGTGGAATGTGAAGCATAGAAATATTGCTATTTTCTTAAAGAGGTTGATCCATGGTTGAAATTCGAAATAAGCACATTCACCTAAGATATAATAATTGTCGGGAGTGAAAAGTTTACAAGTTACAAGTATGTGAGTAGTGTTAGCATCTTAACTTATATTTAACAGTGATTTTGTTTTTAAGCTTGGTTTGGGACAAGTGAAAAATTGGGAACGACGAATTTATCCTTTTTGGGCATTTTAGGATTGAAGTGCTTCTTGTTCTATGACCCTAAAAGTTATGAAATAACGAAAGTCCAAACATTCTAGTTAGAAAAAGGAAAAGGATAAATATAAAAAAATTTGTGTAGTAGTTAGTGTAGATTTATAAAAATGGTCAAAATGGGGGTTTTCAAAGCTAATGATTCTTTATTTCCCCTTGATGAACACTTAGCTACTTTTCGAGGTAATTAGTCGAGGGGGATTGAGATTCTTGGTTTTCTAAAGTGTTTACTTATAGCATTGCGTGAGGACACGGCAATAGTTTAGTATAAGGGATTTTGGTATGTGCTTAATTACACATACCTTTGACCTATAAAAACGAGCCTAAATGACCAAAAACGGACATAAAATGCCAAATATATGTGTGTTTTGTGATTTATGATGTGCAGGTAACGAATATTCACTAATAGACAAAAACGAAGCCAAAACCGAGCACGGGAATGGAAAGAGCGCAAAATAACCAAAGCCGAGGACATAAGTATCTTATTGGACCAACCCGTACCCAAGTTTATGGGCCGAGTCAGCCCATTAAGCTTATTTATGAAATTAAAAGCCCATGATATAATCCTAAATCCATTTAGTTAAAAACCGGCCCAAACCAAGCCCAACAAAGCCCAAAACCATAACCCTGTTAGCCCATTACCCTTTTAACACCTTTGCATCGTTAGTCCTTAGGGACTAACACTGCTAGTCCTTAGGATTTACAACAATAGCCCCTATAATCCTTACACCCTAACACCTTTAGTCCTTTTTCCCTAACACTCGTTATAAATTAAACGAACAGTACCCTAAAACCATTTCCCGCCAAACCTTCCCACAGTATTTATTGTCCCTATCACCCTTGCACCCCAAAACAAACCCATCACTTTCCCACTTCAACCTCACTTCACAAACCAACAAAGACACGCTGGCAATCCTCTATTATCTCATTCGTTGATGAACAAGGACAAGAATCAAGGGCTGTGATTCAAGAACTTAGAGGACAAGAAAATTGAAGGGATATGATGAAGCTTTTGAAACCTCTCTCACACAAGAAACACACTTCAAAGGACCAAGACTTCTAAAACGGCTATAAAGAGAGTGTGTTTTCACATAGAGAAGAGTAGTCTTATCTAGTCTTAAGTAATTTTAGAGTAGCATTTTTATTGTATTTTCAGCTTAATTTAGTCTTTAATCAGCTTATTGTAACTTGTCTTTAAGTATTGTTAAAGTTTTAAGGTTTAATGAAATTTCAAGTGTTTATGCTAAAATCTGTTTACTTTATGTTAATGCATTATAAGCTTTGAAAATGTTATAATAAGCTCTTGTTTAAGCTCTTATTTAATCTGTTTTCATAAAGCAATAAAAACTGTAAAGTAATTAAGAAAATTTCACAAAAATTCACCCCTCAAATACCTTAGCTTATTTTGGAAGAAAAGCCAAACCTAGAAGGGCTTTTAAGACCATACTAGCTTGTTTTTAAACAAGCTAGAGCTTGTTGATAAGCTCTAAGAGCCATTTAAGCCCTTGTTTAAGCAAAGGACCTTGTAAGTTTTCATTTTTCTATTTTTAGCTTATTAACTGCTAGCTTATTCTATTGCTTATTTTATTTCTTATTACTGATTACTGTTTTGGTCTTACAAGAAGCTCTGTGTTGCTTTCCCTTCTGACAAGCAACACAGGTTTGATTAATTTCAAAAAGTTTGAAGGTAAACCTCTTACAAGGTTCCCTTACAGTTTATTCATTATTTTGAAATTTATAATAGGTCCAAGCCTCTATGCCAAACAGATTAGATTCATCTGGTGTGGCTTTTTCAAAGAGACAAGTTAGACCTCCTTGAGGAATAACATTCTTTAAATCAACATTGTACATGTTATCCTTTCTAGGAACTTTAAGCAAAACATGACTTTCATCAGTTAACTTAAAGTCTGGAGACAGAACAACACATGCAGTATCAGTAAAAAGAACACTATTCTTCTTGTCACACCTTTTTGAGACACTGAAGAGGTTAAACTTATAGTTCCTTTACAAAATAACACATCGTCAAAGTCCAATTTACCAGTTCTTATTTTACATTTCCCAGTAATTTTCCCTCTTTTAGAATTTCCTCCAAAGGCAACAAATCCTCCATCAATTTCTTCATAATCTGTAAGATAGGATTTGTTTCCTGTCATGTGCCTAGAGCTCCACTTGTGTATGGTGGGAATCCACTGTCAATTACTCCTTTATCCTTCAGAGATCTTGTTGGTGGATTGCCTGCACATAATGGTAGAAAATTAGTTTGTTTTGAGACCCAAGCCATTACCGACTTGGATCTGCTGTAACACCCCCAAAATCTGGTATGCAGTGAAATGGTAACAATGGGGCGCTACGTCAAAGTACAACAATAAGATATAGGAAACGACTTCAAAGAGACGTTTTGAATAAGTACATTCGATGCATTATAAAATATCCAGAGTTTAGTAAAGACCCAAAAATGTTTTAAAATTAGTAAACCATACTACATATGTTCTATTTAAACAAAAGCTTCATAATCTCAAAGATGACATAAGTTTTTTAAAAGATAAGTTTCATCGAATTTAAATAAACACAGATCCAGCTCATGATATCCTCACGGCTCCCATCCAAGCTTAACCTTAGGAACTAAAAATTAAACATAGCTAAAGGTCAACACAACGTGTTGATGTGAATTCATAGGTTTATCAAGTAAAGAGTGGACGCACAAGATTTAAGTAAAGTAGACCCTATAAACAAATTCTAAGTCCAAAACATGTATTTATTGCACTAACTCATGACCCCGAAGCCTTAACTTCTATGCCCCCAAATAATGGTAGGGTGTCTGCCAAAACAGCCAACAAGTTCCTACGTAAGATTTAAATGCACCATGTCAACTTGTTACCATAATATTCCAGGTGGGATTGTTAGTTTCGATAGATCTATCCACAACACTAGCGCTCACTAATAATAGAAATTGACGGTTCATATATGGTAGGACTTTAGATGGCAATAGTGTTAAATTAGGCCAATAATATTCAGGCAATAATCTAGATAACATACAGTTTAAAGCACTTGTGTCCGTAGTAAAACAAGCATGTAATTCCACCCGTAAGAGTTTTGTAAAACAAGTAGATAGAAATGGGGCTATGAACTCACCTTGATTCAAAGTCGATAATCAAATGAAGAAGCCTAGTACAAATCCACAAAACGTGATCACGACCTATAATTAGAGTCGCTCGGTTACTATATTGAAAAGTACGATCGACGATGCGTACATCGTATCAACAGAATCATATTTATAATATATATATATATTTAGTCATACATGTGATGAGAAAACCCCACTTGCGCCTTAGATCCTAAAAATCCCATAATATTAGGTTACGATCACTTCTTTATAGTTTAGTCGAAAACATTCAATTTTAGGAATATATTCGTTTATAAAAATTCTTGTGTTTAAATTGTTATACTCGTAAATAAATATAATAAATAGGTTAATATTTTTTATATAAACGATCGACAAGTTTAGTATTGACCCGTTGACTTTCAAAAGTCAACATTTGACTTTATTTGACTTTACGTTCTTAGACCCGACCAATGGTCGTAAAATACTCGTTGATCTCTAAAAATCTTATCGATATTATTTTACTATCGCTTAAACTCTTTTGACACATATATTCGTCAAGTTATTCCTATGTTTGACTTTTACATTTGACTTCCCTAAAGTATATTTATTTTCCTAAGTCTGACCCGACTAAAACGACCCACTAAATCACATTCTCATGTCTCGGAGTAAAAAGAGATTTTATGTAAATCGATATTCCGGACGACTTTTTAGTTATAGCCGAGACCCAGAACTCGACGGAAAATGACCAAAATGCCCTTTTTCAATTCTGCTGGAACTTTGACTATTTTAAATAAAAGACAGACTTTGACCCTGGGTTTTGACCCGTTATTACTCAATTTTAAGATTGGCGAGCCTCGCGAAACAGTAAAACATCATTCTGAGCAACTTTCGTGTTTCGCCGGAAGGCTGAAACGGACTCGAAAGTGCCCAAATCGAGCTTTTAAATTCCTGACAGCAAGCGCCATGTATACAAGTGCTGAAATTAAATGTTTAAAATATATATCTCGTTTTCGCCGTAACTTTTTCGTTATTAAGAGTTAGAAGCTCTACCATATATCAAAACGATCGTCTCGGATAGCTCTATCATATTTCAATGCCTAAATTAAGATTTTATGAAAACTCGATCCTCGTTTGGCGTGCCAAACTTTCTACTCGTTTATATTGCTTTCAAAACACTCTCAAAACTCATTTTTAACCCACAAGCCTATCTAAAATACGCTTAATATGACATATAACTTATGTTTAATATGCCTAATCACTTTATAATATTACTTGACAAATCGGCGCAAGATCCAAACGTTTTCATCACATGCATTAACTAATACCAAATCTAATAATTAAAACAAACGAAACAAAGTTTTAAAAAGAGGCTCACAAAGCTATACGGAGCAAAGTCAGAAAATAAAAGAGTTTGTCTCATCCCTCTCGAGTCTTAGCCGCGGCTCGCACTCGAACCCACACGAAACCAAAACTAACCCAAATTTCTAACAAAATGCTAGCTTTCTTCTTGTATATAACCCTTGCAAACTCTTAAGTAAACCTTCAAGACACCTTTAGAATGCATTGAATATGATATGGAAACACTTGAAAATGTGTTAAACAAATTTTGTATGGATGGTTTTATGGTTTGAATATGGGACGTGGGATATGAAGAGAAAAAGAGAGATATAGCTTTGTTTTTGGTACAAGAAATAGATGTATGTTTTTTTTCTTTACTAGGAATGAAAGTATAAGACTTATAAGTATCAAATGCTAGTCAAAGATGAGTTAACTAGTCAAAAATATCCAAGAAAGAGTCAAAAGGGGGGGGGGACGGTTGGGAGCATATTGAGGGGGAAAAAAACACAAGGAGACGATCTTACTAACCTAGCTTGCTACATTACTAGAAATTAAATGTAAGTGTTTCCTTGTCTCATAATATGGAGGTTAGTTCATGGAAACAAGGAAGTAATGTCTAGTATTTATCTTGTATACAAGAAAAGAGAATGAAAAGTGTTACTTGAATTATATAAGTGTAGATAAATGTAAAGTGTAGTTTTATTTATAAATGATATCTTGCAAAGTATAAGTCTTGGTTGGTTAATTAATGTGGAACGACACAAATGGGTTACCATGGGTAAAAAATTTTATAAACATGAACATCGAAATACAAATGGTTTATTTGTGAAGCGTAGATAAATTTTGGTGCTTCCGGATATGCCTAAATGTATTTAATTGCGAAACGTAAACGTTTTACGTAAACAAATAAAAATAAAATATAAAAGATAATAATTACTTTCGTAAAAAAAATATAATGCTTGCTTGACGTAAACTTTAATTCGTTTGGTGTCCGTTTACGTTAATTATTGATTTTTAGTTTACGCGATTTAACTAAAAAAAAAAAACTATAATAAGAATGATAAGTAAACGCGCACGAGAAAAAAAAATTAGTAAATAGATGAACGTCTTAAATGACCTGAAAATACGTGAATGTTACAGTCTCTCCGGTTAGAAGAGCCTTGTTCCTGCAAGGGCTTCAGGTTGCAACACCTGAAGGAAAGGGACGTGTTTCAAGAGAAAGGATTCCCCCCCCCCCCCCCGGATATTACTTCCGAATTGGTCTTTCACGTTCCCAAGTATACTCACACCTTGGCCAGTGTTTCTATCTATATTTTAGTGTTTTTAGTCCTTTTATAGTGTTTTACGGGGTACAAAATATGTATATTTTAGCCAATATCAAGGTTCTTCAACAAAACATAGATTTTCATCAATCTCGATCTCATCCAAAGGCACCTGAATATATGGCTCAGCCAAGCATTTCTTGAGGTTCGACACATGAAACGTGTCGTGAACATAGCTTAGCTCCTGGGGTAACTTCAGCCGATAAGCCACCGGTCCAACATGCTCCACAATTTCAAATGGTCCCACATATCGTGGTGCTAGCTTTCCTTTCTTACCAAATCGTATCACCCCCTTCCATGGAGATACCTTAAGTAACACTCGGTCTCCAACTTGGAATTCAAGAGGTTTACGCCTCTTATCAGCATAGCTTTTCTGGCAACTCCTAGCCGTCTTTAATATTTCCTTAATTTGAACAATCTTTTTAGTCATTTCTTGCACAATTTCTGGTCCAATAAGCTGACTTTCTCCCACTTCAGTCCATATCACAGGGGATCTACATTTTCGCCCGTACAGAGCCTCGAATGGTGCGCACTTAATGCATGTGGTAACTGTTATTATAGGAAAACTCAATCAATGGAAGATGAGTATCCCAACTGCTACCAAAATTCATAACACAAGCTCGAAGCATATCCTCCAGCGTCTGAATAGTACGCTCACTCTGACAGTCGATCTAAGGGTGGTAAGTTGTACTCATGTCTAGTCTCGTACCCAACGCTTTCTGAAAAGCTTGCCATAAGTGTGTCGTGAATTGACCATCACGGTCTGAAATGATTGACATCGACACACCATGTCTTGCTACAATCTCATTGGTATAAATCTTCGCTAATTTCTCCGTCTTGTGGTCTTCACGAATAGGTAAGAAGTGAGCCAATCTATCAACAACGACCTAAATCGTATCACGCCCACTGCTACTTTTAGGCAACTTTGTGACAAAGTCCATTGTTATCCTTTCCCATTTCCACTCAGGAATTTCTGGTTGCTGAAGAAATCCTGAGGGTTTCTAATGTTCGGCTTTAATCTTAGAACACGTAAGACATCTGCTAACGTACTCAGCAATGTCTCTCTTCATATCAGGCCACCAATACAAGTCTCTCAGATCATAGTACATCTTATCTGCACCCGGATGTACTGAATATCTAGATGTATGAGCTTCATCCATGATCAATTTCCTTACACCACCAACTGATGGAATCCAGATACGATCAAAGAAGTAAATTTCACCATCAGCTCGTTGCTCAAAGTGTCTTTCTAATCCTCTTAGCCATTCAGCTGGGGCTTTGAGATCCTTAGAAGCTTCGCTCTGTGCTTCCAAAATCTTAGTCTTAAGTCCAGAATGAATAGTAATACTCATAGCACGTACTCGTCTCGGCTTGAGTCTTTCTTTTCTGCTCAAGGCATCTGCCACCACATTTGCCTTGCCTGGGTGGTATTTGATCTCGCATTCATAATCACTAAGATAAAATTAGGGGCCGCTCGATCCACCTCCTTTGGCGCATATTCAACTCTTTCTGATCAAAGATGTACTGGAGACTCTTGTGGTCAGTGTAGATGACACTTTTCGTCCCATAAAGATAATGTCTCTAGATTTTAAGGGCAAACACCACCGCACCCAATTCCAGGTCATGGGTGGTATAATTATTCTCTATGTTATCTTCAAAATGTTTGATCGCATATGCTATCACTTTGCATTGCATGGCATCAGCAAGCACTCCAAAACTTGTTTTGATTGCATCACAATGACCACAAAGTCATCGGGTCCATCGGGGAGTGCTAACACAGGAGCATTGCATAATTTCTCCTTTAGAATTTGGAAAGCTTCCTCTTGCTTATCGCCCCACACATATGCCTTATTCTTTTGAGTCAACAGGGTGAGGGGCTTTGCGATCTTGGAGAAATTTTCGATAAACCTTCGGTAGTAACCTGCCAATCCTAGAATGAACGGATTTCTTGTTGGTGACTCAGGGGGTTCCTTCCAGTTACTTGACTGAATTCAATCATTGCTAGATCACGTGGATACCGTCTCTGTTGACCACATTGTCCTAGGAACTGAACTTCCTTCAACCAAAATTCGCACTTTGAAAATTTGGCGTACAACTTCTCTGTCTTGAGTAAGTCTAGAATTGTCTTCAGGTGGACTTCGTGCTCTTCTTCTGACTTGGAGTAGATTAAAATGTCGTCAATGAACACAATTACGAATTTGTCCAAATACGGCTTGCATAGCTAAATGGGCCATTGAATTAGGAGAGCATGAAATTGAATTCAGAGGAAGGAACTCGATTAAAGGGAAGATATTAGCTGATTTCCTAGCAAAAACACCGCTTACAAAAAATAAGGAAGCAAAGAACGAAGAAGTCAAAAGAAAAGAACTGGAACCAAAAAACGCATGGAAACTATTCACTGATGGAGCCTCAAGCTCTGATGGATCAGGAGCAGGTCTGATGGTGGTCAGCCCAGAAGGAAAGGAATATACATACGCATTGAGGTTTGAATTCAAAACCACCAACAACGAGGCAGAATATGAAGCACTCCTGGTAGGGTTGCGCATAGCCAAAGAGATGGAAATAAAAAAAAAATACGGGGGGAAGAACTAATCATTATTGTTAGGAGAAATTTTTTGAAAATTCTCAAGCTAGTAGCAATCAAGGCATAGGGTCTTTTCGAAGCCAGACAACCGACCATCAAACAGTACCTAGAAAAAACAATGGATCTACTGTCAGGTTTTCCTAGCTACTCGATCGAACACATTAAAAGAGAACAAAACAAGAAAGCAGATGCCCTCAGCAAACTAGCATCAATGACCTTTTCCAAACTCGCGAAAGAAGTTTTAGTCGAAGTCATACAAAACAAGTCCATCACAGAAAAGGGAGTTGCGGACATAGTCAAAGAAGAAGGAGACAACTGGATGACACCTATCCGAGAGTACCTGAGATCGGGAGCCCTACCCGACGACCCACAAAAGGCAAGAAAGCTACGCATCAAAGCTCCGTTATACAAGATGATTGAAGAAAAGCTGTACCGAAGATCATACTTATCACCATGGTTGAGGTGTGTAGGACCAATGCAAGCCAAGAACATCATAAAAGAGGTACACGAAGGGTCGTGTGGAATGCACTCGGGTCCGAGGTCAGTAGTATCAAAGATAACAAGGTTGGGATATTACTGGCCATCCATGCACAAAGACGCAAAGGAATTAATTCAGAAATGTGAAGCCTGTCAAATCTATTCTTCGGTACCTAGAAAACCGAAACAGGAAATGACATCCATTATGTCAGCCTGGCCTTTCTCACAATGGGGAATCGATATAGTGGGCCCTCTGCCAACAGCACCTGGAGGCGCAAGGTTTTTAGTGGTAGCCATAGATTACTTCACAAAATGGGTCGAAGCGAAGCCGCTAATATCAACAACTAGAAAACACATGGAAAAGTTCGTATGGGAACACATAGTGTGCAGATTTGGAAGGCCTCAAGCAATAATCTCAGACAATGGGAAACAATTTGTCGAAGGCACGTTCCCAGTATTCTGTAAGAAACTAGGAACGCTCCAAGCATCTACGTCTGTCTATCACCCCCAGGCAAATGGACAGGTAGAAGTAACAAACAGAGAAATTATCAAAGGAATGGAGCGAAGATTAGGAAAAGCACACCAAGCTTGGATCGATGAGTTACCGCAAGTTCTATGGGCACACCGAACAACGCCTAAGTCCAGCAATGGAGAAACTCCCTTTAGCCTGGTCTATGGCTCGGAAGCCGTCATCCCCATAGAAATAAGTGTGGAAACAAAGCGAGTTCAAGACTTTGATCCCAAAGAGAACGAAAAGAGGCGACGAGAAGACCTGGACATCCTTGAAGAAAGGAGAGAAATGGCCTCGATAAAAGAAGCCCATTACAAACAGAAGCTGGAAGGCTACTATAACAAGAATGTTAAGCCATCCACATTCAAACCAGGCACATATGTGCTTCGACTAAACAGCGCCAGCAAGGCAGAATATCAAGGAAAAATGGGACCAACATGGGAAGGACCTTACGTGATAAGGAAAGCCTACGGAGACGGAGCTTACAAATTAGAAACGTTATCTGGTGAAGCAGTTGACCGAACATGGAACGGAACAAACTTACGTAAGTTCTATGTCTAAGAATCACTATTTCTTGTTTATTTCAAAGTTCTTCAACAGATTCACTTGTTAGCAAGAAATCCTCATTACAGTGTAGCAAACTAAGTGTTCATACTTGAAATGATGTAAATCTTTCTACACTATCAATGAAATGGATTTGCTTAAACACCTCGCATTTTTGGTAAAAGGCCACACATGAGCCTTATGTCCCTTATAAAACGTTCGAATGGGTGACGAAGGGCCACGCATGAGCCCTTCGAAAAATAATCACCTAAATTCACGTTATCAAGAAAATATAAAACGTTCGAATGGGTGACGAAGGGCCACGCATGAGCCCTTCGAACAATAATCACCTAAATTCACGTTATCAAGAAAATATAAAACGTTCGAATGGGTGACGAAGGGCCACGCATGAGCCCTTCGAACAATAATCACCTAAATTCACGTTATCAAGAAAATATAAAATGTTCGAATGGGTGACGAAGGGCCACGCATGAGCCCTTCGAACAATAATCACCTAAATTCACGTTATCAAGAAAATATAAAATGTTTGAATGGGTGACGAAGGGCCACGCATGAGCCCTTCAAACAATAATCACCTAAATTCACGTTATCAAGAAAATATAAAATGTTTGAATAGGTGACGAAGGGTCACGCATGAGCCCTTCAAAAAATAACACCTAAATTTACGTTATCAAGAAAGCATAAACGTTTGAGAGGTAATGAAGAGCCATACATGAGCCCTTCAGAAATAGCACCTGAACTCACGTTAAATAAAAACCTAAATACAAAGTAGCTCACATACGAGCAACAAAATGCTTGATCAAAAACTACCAGCAAAAGGAAAGGGCCTATAGGCCATACATAAACTTCATGGTAGATCGTTTGCAACAGCAAGACAATAAATTGACACCTGTTAACAAAGAAGTCACGGGTACACACCACCCGGATAGACAAAATAACCATACTGCTACTTAACCTTTGAAGACAAAGGTTTGGAACGAGATCCAGAAAGGATTGGTCGAAGCGATGGAGGTTTCTTCGACAATAGCTGCTCCAGAGAAGCATACGGATTGACGACATATTCAGCTAAGAAGGGATATGAAGCATTTGCTAAAGCATCACCAGCTTGATCATACTCTTCTTTTGACGAAGGCCGATAGCCTGACATTTTCTCTAAAACAAAAGGCTCTTTCATAGCAGCCACTTCTTCGAAAGCTTGACATCGACCATAAATAATGGAGGACCTAACAAGCTTCGCTATAAGCACACCTAAATCATCGCTGCGAACAAGCTTCATAGCTGCGTCCGGGATGACTTTGGAAACAACAGCGGCTCTATCCTGCTTCAAGCTGTCTATCTCCTGCAACAATTGAATTTCAGAAGACTTGAGCCTCTCCCTTTCAGACTCAATACCTTTGATTTTAGCCCGAAGAGAAGACAAAGTCTGTTCATAATTAACCCATTTTTTCTCCTCAAGTATAAGCCTGCTATACTCACTATGAAGACCATCCACTTGTCCCTGCAAAACTTTGATCTCAGCACGCATATCAGAGACAAGAGGATTCTTATCCAAATCCTGAAGAGCCTCATTACACTTCCTTTCTAGTTCAGCATAAGCCCTATCCTTGTCAAGCTCTCATGCTCGAATAGCATCATACGAAGTTTTGGCCTTATGAAGTGCAGAAATAAGTTCTCGAGTCCTACTGTTCAACACATTGTCAAGAACAGCCTGCCGCATATAGGCCCTATCATGAATATCACAAAGCTGCTCTATGCTTATCTCCCTAAGATGTTGTTTCCAAGATGGAGGAGTAACATGTGCAACAACCCAATGGCAGTCTGTCGCATCCCTTAACTCCTTAGCTGAAGGAAATTCTGTAAACAAAAGCGAAGAAAAAATGATGACATTGTCAAAAAATCACATAAAGGTCCATTTTGAAGAAGACCAGAGCATACCATGGATATCAGAATCGCTGTCAACATCCAGAGGAGTAGAAGCCTCACCAGCAACCTTACTAGCTCGGGCAGGCACTTTTTGAACCTTCAGAGGCAAGGCCTTCCCAGGGACACCGGAAGCAACCTTCCTCTTGCCAAGAATTTTGAGTTTTTTGCTAGCCTCAGGGTGAGGAGGTAAAGATGGACCAACTAAAGTTTGCTCATCCTCCCCATAGGAGGGATCATCAGAATCAGCAACATTCTCAACAATATTTGAGGGGTAAACAGAAGATAGGGGAGTAGCACCAATCACGGGAGCATCGTTGTTCACAGATTTTGCAGATGGAGAGTTTCGACCTTCACTAACACCTTCCGCAGGTAAAAAATTAAACTCACCATCAACCCCTTCAAGCATAAAACTCCTGAAGTCCATTTCTACAAAAAACCGATGTTAATAAAACGAAAAAAGAAATGAGTGAAACCACGAGATACATAAAGAAACAAATATACCCTGTCCCCGGTGATAGATGACATGCCTCTTAGGACTATGTTTCCAAGTAGTCTTCAGACCTGCTAGATAGAGAATGGGGTCCGGAAAAGTTCAAACAATACAAGGATACGTGGCTATCTGGTCATATAAAGGATCCATTTCAGGATGCAAAGGAACTTTATCCTTGAAGGATTTTTTGACTAACTTATTTTCACCAAGAAGAGGCTTTGGATAGTCAGAAGGGATGATTTTGTTCTCAATAAAGAAGAAACTATCTTTCCAATTCCCTAAATGGGTTATGGGTTTAAGAAGGGCCTTGGGAACATCATCACTCCCCCTATTAGAAAGAGTCAACCAGTCACCAGCAGGACCAAGGTTTAAAAAAGACCGAAGGAGATTGACAGTAGGCTCACCTCCATAAGCTTTGCACATCACGGCAAAAGTGGTCAATTTCACCATACAAAAAGGATTAAAATAGGATATGTGTACTTTGAAATAATTCAAGACTCCACATATGAAAGGAGGAATAGGAAGCCTAAAATTGGAAAGGGAAAAGTGATGAGTATACAGACCAATGTAACCCAAAGGGGCATCTAATATGGTCTGCGACTTCTTGGGAAGAATGACCTTGACATCCTAGGGAATGTCAAAGTCAATAACAAATTGATTCAGTTTTTCTCTCATTAGCGTACATGTTTGAGAGGTGAAAGTAAATTTGGAATCCATAGAAGGAAGGAAGAAGAAGCAGTTACCTTAAGGATAATAATCTATACTTGGAAACAAATGAAAAGGTAAAAGTTGAATACGAGGTAACTATCCTTACACACCAACGAAGGGAAAAAATCAGCCCGTACACGTGTCTGGTGGGATCAATAAAGACGTTTGAAATTTAAAGAAGAGCGCGCACATTTCTCGAGAAGGACCTTTCTTTATCCGTTACTCAACTAACTCCCCTATTAAGAGGAAGTAGCATTCAATGTACATTGCACGTATAAGTCTTCGGCATGGCTTATGACTTAGTTCGCATATTGATAGTCGAAAGCAATGCACTCATCGATGCATACATTACATTCGACTAGGGGGCTTGATGACGTACCCTCCTCTCCGGTTTGAAGGCCTCCCCTTCGAAGCCCGAATAGGATCTTCTCCCAATTACAACCAATAACCTTCGAATAGTTTTAAGTGGCGTAAAACCATCTTCATGATGATTACCAGTATGGGAATCTGCCACGCAAAGCCCTATACCCTTTGCGGTGGGCCTTCAACGAAACTAGAGCAAAGGTCAAACAGTCAAACCCACATTCTTCATCTCCATCAAGGTCTTCCTACCAAAATAGAGATCGTGGTACACAACCCCAAGAATCACCCCTTAAATCGTAGGACACCCCCATGATCATCGGTATTTGTGCTAAGCCTCGTCCCATCTCATTTCTACACCTATAAATAGATGGTAAGAGCTCCAGGTATGGCTAGAACTCTTTACACACTTACTTACGTTATCATACTTTACCAAATACAAAGCACATACTTACTCTCACGCCGGAGGTGATTCGCAGGGACACCTCCTACGCTTCACTTAACGTAGTGTTTTCATTTGTGTTGACATAGGTTATTCAAAGCTTGGCAACTCAACAATCACTCAAAGAACTCTTCGATCTCATCGAAGCCTGATCGTGCCCATATTTGCACAATCAATACTATTGATGAAGAGTTAACTCACTGACTATGACATCATATATGAAAAGGTACCCATCTTTTGCTATAACGACTGTGCTTTTGCAATTTCAAACAATCCAGTTTTGCACTCAAGAGCAAAGCATATTGATATCAGATATTATTTTATCAAAGATCATATTCTCAAAGGGGACATTAAATTACATTTCATTCCTACTGAATATCAACTTGCTGATATCTTCTCCAAGCCTTTAGATGAGCCAACTTTCAAAAGATCGATTGTTGAACTAGGTATGTTGAACATTGATTCAAAACTTAAACCTTTAGTACTGACTGAAGAAAACTGAAGGTTCAGTGATTTCATCCAAAAACTAAACAACTTTTATATGTCAAAATGCCAGTTTAGTTTTTGCATACAACCTTTAGCTTTCTTAAGTGAAGTAACTAAGCAATCATACATGTCTCATTCATGGATTTGCATGAGCACGTATGGTTTTGTCGCCTTCGCTGAAGCATTGGTATTGGTCACATCAAGAACTGAACAAAACTGATTTATCATCTCCAATTTAGTTTCAAACCATAATTTTGATCTAACTCTTTAGCTTTCTCGAGTGAAGTAACTGAGCAATCACATATGTCTAATTTATGGATTTGTATAAGCATGTGTGATTTTGTCGCCTTCGCTGGAGCATGTATATTGATAAAATCAACAATATCTGTTTAGCATAACATAACACCAAACTTGAACCTAATTCAACTCTTTAAAACATTAATCACAAGGCTAGTTTTTAAAAGCAAACATGATTTTCAATATTAATATAATTTTCTTTAAATGATTTCTTATAAAAGAAGTAATTTACTTTTAATATTATTAAAAAGGGACATCTAAATGATCGAACGACGTCACCTCTTTCTCTCACCTACTTTAACAGTACACAGACGGCTGTTCACCATTCTAGTTGTCAGAAGCATGCTTTACTAACTTTCATTAAATACAAAGTTTAGTACACATGTTAAAAATAAACCCTAAAACTCTTTACAAACACATAACTTCCATTTGCAGTTATCAATTCTTCAAGATAAATGTGAAAAATTCACCAATCATATAAACCAATCAAAGCTCACTTCTCACAAACACAGATCAATTTATCAAGAACACACACAAAACCCCATACCAAACCTTCAAACCCTAAACAAAAAATGGCAAACCAAGAACAAATCCCTCAACAACAACACCAAGATGAACCTCAAGATCAAGGAACCCCTATTCCTTATGATCCTGCACACTTGAGGTGTTTGAACCAAATATGTTCCACTTCAAAGACCAACAATGAAGTTCTTCTCATTACCCATGAACACTCAACAATTTACTTCTTAAGGTTCACAAACCTTCATTTCCAATTATTGTCTTAAAGTAAGCCTTACTAGATCAACCACTATTGTAGAAGGAATACTAGTTAACTTCTGGTATACTACCTAGTTTAAGAATCCCGAAGAGTTTGGTTCTCAAACTCATCTGCGTTTCCCCATGGTCGAAGATAGGTCTTACATCTTCTTAGGAATTGCTATTAGCTCTAAACTTTCTTGCATCATTCAAGAGATTATGCTCAAACCCCTTCCATAGAGGATGTAAGAGCTTAGTCTCCTTCAATAGGATATGGGGAAGAAATTGAGACCAAAGGAACCTTTAAAAAGGCATTTCTTCCTCCTAGGTGGAGATTGTTAATGGCACAAATCATTCAGAGCCTTGGGGGAAAGACTGGTGGTTTCTGTAATCTTTGCCCTTTTTGCATTCTGAATATTTCATTTATAGTCCTTTGACTATTTGACTTTTGTCAGTTTATTCAGATTTTGTACCGTGTTGACGGTGATGATTTTTATGAGAATTGTGGTGATTTATGAGTATTGTGATAAATTGTGGTTTATTGTGATTAATAATCCCTTTTGGAAGGTATTATTGTGTTATTTGTATTCCGGGTGGTTTGACCCGTGAATTTTGAGAAATGCCGAAAAACGAGTCTGACACGTCCGTTAATGTCCAAATGAGTTTTGAAGGGTGTAAAGTGTAAATATGTCGTGTAAATACTCTAGGTTAATGGAAAAGTATTTTTAAAGTGAATAAAAATGCTAATTAACTTTGGGGTAAATTTTACGGTTGAGTTTTACGAGTATTTAAGTGATCCCGACATGAAAAGAAAGACCCGAGACCCATAGGATCCCATGGCCGGTCAATAGGGTCAAAAAGGAGACAAGAAGGCACTTTTTTAGAAAGCTTGTCCCAAGATGTGTACATTTATAATGCTTATCACTAGGCATTCCATTCATTTCATTTTTCATTTTAAAAAATAAAACACACACTTGTGTGTGTGAGTAGTTCGTCCACCCCTAAACCACCACCAATCCACCATAAATTTTCCAACTTTGATTGAGAACGTGATATTCCGGGTTGATACGAGTGTTTGGGTGTTCATTTAAACAACGTTTGGGTTGTCTGGTTCTTGTCGAAATATACATTTTTGAAGATTTTCTTGTAAGTTTTCAAATTTAAATTTCGTTTGTCCTTTTGGGTGTATTTTGATGCATAGATGTTAGTTGTACAAGTTGATCGTTGTGGAAATCGATTTTTGGAAGCGAAATGAATAAAAAAAGGTGTGTTTGGTTCGTTGGATTAAAAAAAGGAAAAAGGGGGGATTGTAGTTTTGATTATGTGGTCGTGATGGTTGAATAATATATGTTGCTAGATAGCTTATTTTTTATAGTAGCTTGTATAGCTTATTCGGGCTTATTTTTAAGCTATTTATTGGCTTATAAGCCACAAAAATTTCTCAAAATCACTAGGAAAGTGATTTTCACTATTTTGTGTTATGGCGTATATTTGTGGACTATTTTTGAGGCTTATGGTGGTAACCAAATGCGATACGTAGCTTATTAGCTTATTTTCAAGCTTAATATACGTATTTTGGAGCATATGGGCTCACGGCCCAATAAGTCCATTTAAGTCGTGGCTTAATGGGAGGGCTTATTGTGGTCTGGATTATTTTCTACTTATGAGTATATGCTTATATATGTAAATGGATCTTGGTTTTGGACTTGGATCGTATTTTGGACTTATAAATATCTTAATGGACCCTTGTTGGGCCTTAAAGCCCAATAAGCGATATTTAGTCGTTATGAGAGTTTTAATGGACTTTTGAAAGTGAAAATGTGTTTACATAGTGATATTCAACGATATTTTAGGAAAAACGTTTAGTAAACATTAAAGATTGAGATTTTTGGAATTTTGTCGAAAAGTGTCGAGTTGGTAAATGTTGAAAATAAGGTTTGAAACCTTGGAAAATATTGTAAGAGCGTACGAGTCATGTCGAAATTTCGTAAAAAAGTTTATACTTAGAAATTTTCCTAAAAACATGATTTTTGATTTTAAATAATAAAATTTTTATTTTTGAACGGCGGATTTTATTGAAACAAAAAGACTAGCAAGAAGCTAGAAATTACAAAGTAACAAGATGCGAGTTTTTAAGCCAATCTACCCAACTAAAAGAAAATTTACATCTATGTTTACACCAAATGAAGGATCGGGTGACTACCTCCTCAAATATAAGCGCCTTCGAAGGACAAGCCAAACAAAGAAATCGCTTTTTGTTACAGAAATTCCAAAATGTCCACCACAAGACATACAACGCCTTCAAACAAATCTTTATGTTTAGAATGAAGACGGATATCAAATACCATTTGTACCATTCATCAGAAGAGGAATACCATCACGACTTCAATCTCCCACCAAGCAAAACCTACGAAATACCATATTAGATATGGGCAAGTAAAGAAAAAATATGGCTAGATGATTCCCACATTCTTTTCGGCATAAAGGACTAGAATCGACTCAATATCATGCCTCTTTTAGCAGATGTTCATCCGAGTAAGTAAGATTGTACCAACTTAACTTTCCAAGAGTGAATATTGACTGAAATAGGCACGGCTTTTATACAACGGGTTTTGGACAGAGGACCATGTAACGAGTTTGCGTCAAGGAGATTCCTAACCGAAGCGACTGTAAACTCGCCACAACCTTCTAAAGACCATCTCCATCTATCCTTCGAATCAAAAAGAGTAATTCCCTCCATAATCTTCACGAGCTAAATATATTGAAGCTCTTCAGCTTCAGCTCTTGAAGCTCTACGAAACGAACACAGAAGATCATCATGAGATAACTTCAACGCCACTGAAATATTTTTTTTGAGTCTCCAATGCATACATTCTGGGAAAGTCAGATTGGAAAGTGTTGTCGCCCCTTCATTTGTCCTCCAAGAACCGAATGTCTACCCCGTTGCCCATCTTTCTGTGAATGAATCCCATCAAATCAGTCCCCTGCCTCTGAATATGTTGAACCTCCTTGACGATATCCAACCATAAGGACGGATGGTGGCTTCGAACATGTTTACTAATCTTTATGCGTATATAATTATACTAGTTTCATAGCCCGCCCGAATGGGCGGGCTAGCTTCATGAAAAGAAAATGCAAAAGAATGAAAGAAAAATTGGAAAACATATAACGTAATATATATTGAAACGATAATGAAGCATTTAGCTACACAAAAATCTATGCTAATAATTCAAATACGAAATAAAATTTCTTTCTAAACGACGTTTGTTGTGAGTTTATGTAGTTGTCGTCTTGTTGTGGAGTTTGTTTATGTGTCAACTACGATTCCTGATAGTTCAGATACATGATACTTTAGATAAATGACCACTGATGTAGGACTCACTATAACATATCCAACAATCGACCCATTATAGAATAGGAGACACACCATTGCCCATTACCATACTTCAATAACAAACCAAGCAACCATCAGCCAATGTAAAAAAAGTGCTATAAAGTATAAGCGGTTTAAAAAGGTTGTACGCATTCAATATACATTTGAGCAACCATTGACCCTTTCGACCCATTTATGTTTACGGGACATGAGGATTTCGAGCGTGCATGTCTATTTTGTCGTTACGGCCATGTATGCATGTCTTAGCTGCCTCGTTGGTTTACGACTTTTGGTGAAAGTTAGAAGGTTCCTACCCTATATCATTCTTCATCCTAATCGTTGGTTAAATTCGAATGGGGATGTGATCGAACACACATGTCTATTCCGTCGTTATGGCCATGTATGTGTGCTTCAGCTGCCTTGTTGGAGTGGTACTTCTGGTGAAAGATTGTAGATTGATCAACCGTACGCCTTTCCATACAAAAACCTATTTACTTTATAATACTTTGTTACACTTGGCTTTAGTGTGGAAGATGGTGTTAACCTTTGCCAAGTTATGATAAGAAATACTCGTCACGACCGAGCAATGAGGAAAAAGTTATGTTACAATAGATTAGTTGAGTGATTTTTTTTTTTTCGGTATTTCATATTCCCTATTTCGTGTGATGTTTTGGTGTGTACTTATAATAGATCGAATAAAGCTTTAAGGAAAATATCCTTGGGATACATCATTTTATAAAACTTATAAAGGTTACTTCGAGGACAAGTGGATTAAGTGGGGGATATTTGATGACATCCAAATTAGTTTTTATAGCATCATTTATCCCATGTTATTAACCCATTTTGTATAGTTATTGCAAAGAATTGTTACTTAATCGTTTATATTTGAGAATTGCAGTAATTATGGAGTAATTGGTGAAAGTTAGCAAAAGGCGTGCATTCTGGAGCTTAAATGAAGATATTTTGAAGATTACTATTCTGAAGACCAATACGCCGTATCCATCAAGGAAGATACGGCGTATCCATGCCTGCACTCACCAAAGACACAGAAGGGATAAAGATCTATAGCCGTATCAGCTAGGTCAATACGCCAAATTCAAGATATAGTATTTAAATATTCTGGAAGATATCAAGCGTGGTCCATACTCAAGAATCCCCAAATACACGCTATCCAAACTAGGATACGCCGTATCCAACGACTTCCAGACTTATAATTGAAACTCAAAAATGAGTTTTCAGTGTGCTAAATCATATTCTCGATACCTAAACCATAAAAGTCGATTTTCAGGGAGGAAACAAGTAGAAAGAGGTCGAAGCGACGTTTATCAATTCCAGAGGAGACAACGTTGTAACTTTCATATTTTAGTAATCGTTCGTTTTTGCGTATCATTCGTAATCGGTTAGTTTATCTTGGCTAAATATTTGCTCTTGTATTTATTGTGACGTTTAAAGGCTAATACCTTTCGGGTATAGCATTATTATGAAGATCTGAATATTTTGTATTTGTTTTTTCTCGATTTCTTGATTTATCGTTGTATGCTTGTTTATGTTTATCAATTTATACATGTGTACGCGCTTTTGTATCTGACGTATCATTCAACTGGATCTAGTGAAGCGGACCAAGTAGATTTAGAGGGTCGGGATAGCTCTCCATATAGTGATTAATACATCTAGAATTATGTTACACCAAATATTGTCCTTTACAGTCTGGTTTAGGATACGTTCGGGCTAACTAGTTAACTGGTATAGCCCATGGTTTTATTGTTCGTGTTGGCTAGCAGTTGACTAGATAATTACAAGTAACGTTTGATTCCATTGGATAGTTGGGCATAGTGGACTATAGTTGTCTAAATAGCCATTAAGCGGTATGTGGACTAACAGTCTCTATGAGCGAGGGTTTACAGGATCACAATTGTTTAATCCTAAGATAGATTATATCAGCAAATAAGGATGCTTTATCGGATGCTTTATTGTGACAGAATTAATGTGTCTAGGTCTTAGGATGAAGTAACCCTAAGTCTTAAGGTCTGATATGCCACCTAAGAGAAGAAATCATTGCACTTAATAAACAAACCAACTTTCTAATCGGATTAATAATTGTTAATACAGTTTTCTTATATAAGGTTCGACCGCTCTTTTATCTTTTGTTACTTAGCTTGCGTGGGTAAAAGTGCCTTGAATTGGTTGTAGTTCACCAAACCAAACTGTGTCAGGTCTTTTCAGGTGACAAACCCCTTTTTTTCCGTTTAGAATTAGGATTTGACTTGACATAGGTTATCATAGGTCTAGATAGCTAGAATTAACATGAATATATA
Organism: Tanacetum coccineum; assembly: GCA_026074375.1. NCBI lineage: Eukaryota > Viridiplantae > Streptophyta > Magnoliopsida > Asterales > Asteraceae > Tanacetum > Tanacetum coccineum. The sequence goes on from BQNB010085033.1 coordinate 22,257, forward strand.
CCAAGATATTTAATTAATTGTGATAGATGTCACCTCGCTTAAGTGAAGTGTTCGACACCCTACTTACCACGAAACTACTACCGATCGGGTACACTGCCCGTTAAAATGTTGTTTTTGGTTTAGTCAGCAAAATATAAATTTAAAACTTGAATCAATAAAATTTACACCACACAACGATACATCACTTGGCAACTCAACAATCATTCAAAGAGCTATTCGATCTCATCAAAGCCTGATCGTGCCCAATTTACACAATCACCAAAATTATAATACCTTTACGTATTATCCAACTCTAGTTACCAAAATTCTTGAAACGCAAAATACTATAAAGTATAACCGATTAGAAGGTAGATCCCTATTGAACATGTTGTTACAAGGTTGCATATTTTTTTAGCCAGAATAGGTGGAAACCGTCGGTGATCAAGTCTGATTCTATCTTTGCATGTTTACTCTTGATTCTTTCAGTTTCTATATGCGTATTAGAAGGGTTTAATTTCTTTAATATTTAAGCTTTGTTTTTTTGTTAACATATTATGCAGAAACAGGACGGCTACGAGGATTTCAAGACCTCCATGGTTGGCAGTCCAACGACCAGAGTATATTGCTCCATATAAACAAAAATGAGTAAGCCACTAATTTGTATATGTTGTTTCACTGATTTTTTTCGCATGTGATTTCATATATAATTGAGGTTTGATTAAATAATACGGGTTTGTTAGATATGGAATGTGCATGTTGGATTCTAATTTTCTATATAAGCAACACACCACTTACATGATCTCTTGGTTGGTTTCGCAGGATATAGGTAATTGGAAGAAGGTGGATAAGGCAATTGAATTCAATTAGCTTCAGGGTTTGTAATATTTTAGGAAAGTAATAGAGATGTGCAGAGAATTGAACTTGGGTGAAAAGAATGACTTTCATAAGATAGAAAGAAAGGTACCTACTTTTTTCTGGCATTATGCGCGTATGTGTTTGATGGTTTTTCTTAACTAGGTTTTGTTAAAGATGTAGGCATATATTCTAGAGCTGGAAAGTAGTAGAATCAACAGGTACACCTTCATAATCTCGATTACTTACACAAACAACCAAATTACTCATTGCCTGTTTTTAAGCATACCGTAAATGAGTTTTAAGGAGGACCACATTTTTAAGTAGTAAAATGAACTAATAAATTTTTCGCTTACCCACTGGTAAGAAGGCTGCTTAAATTGGATCGGTTTCTTTTTTTAAGAGTTTCATTAAATCGAAATCTGGGAATGATACGGATTGGCATAAGAGCATGGGATATGACTTTAGGGACAAACACGCATTGCATTAGAAGCTTAAGCATGATTGGTATATTATAGGATTTTAGTAATATTATAAAGTTAATGACTTTGTGTGCTAGTTGATGTTGAGTAGTCATACTTACGAAATGTTATGTCTAACGAGTCTCATACATGGTCTAGGAATTTTGGCATTACGAAGCAAGGGCTTCTTTATTTATGGGAATGATATGGAGATGACTACAATAACAAACTCTCTTCTCCAACCTGATTCTCATATATGGAAGGGCAATGCGTTCGAAGGTCAGGCTGAAGCATTGCATCGTCCGGCTAACGGATTGATTCAGCGTGCATCGGTAGGCTCAAGCATTGAATCGGAAGGCTAAAGCATTGCATCTCCGTAAATGACATGCAGCAGATAGTAACCCCAGAAACAAAAGTGCAGGAAAGTAATTAAACTTTTCAGCCAAAAAACACACTATAGTATGCATAGTTAATTGAACGTTTATAGCCGAGTTACATGTAAGATCGTATTGTTTGATGTTTTGTGTACTACTCAGATTGATGATTTTGGGGCATTGTTTTTGTTGTCAACTTATATATTCCTCTGTAGCTAATGCCAAAGAAGTCTACAAATATAAGGTTTCGTCGCATATAATACTTCCGTGCACAAACACTCCGCCGAGCCACACCCGTCCTTAACGAACACCCACGCTCCGCAGCGGAGCGCGGTTACAAACCTAGTCTCTTATGTAACAAAGGGAATTTTTTTAAGAAAGTAAGGTTGCGTTTAGTTGAGAAAATTTTTCTTTCATTTCTTATTTCTTATATTAAAAAAGAAGAGATTTCTTTCTATCTCAACAAAATATTTAGAAAACACAATTAATTAGAAAAATATACCTTTGTGTTTTCTATTTTGCAAAACTGGAAAACATGTTCAAGTGTTTTTTTTCTAAACTCTCTATTCACTTTTGTAATATTATAAAGACATATCCGAAACACAATAAAACAAAAAAAGTCTAATACGAGAAAATAAATAATTTAAAAAGTAAAATTTAACATCAAATAACATAAATAAAAGTCTAGTATGTTTTTATACGTTTTCGTCCGTTTTTTCTACGTTTTCATCCGTTTTTTCTCCGTTTTCATTCGTTTTTATACGTTTTCGTCGGCTTTTATACGTTTTTGAATGTTTTTAACCCTTTTAGTTCGTTTTTATACGCTTTCGCCCGTTTTTCGTACGTTCTTTCGCCCGTTTTCGTACGCTTTCTCCCATTTTCGTACGCTTTCGCCCGTTTTCGTACGTTTACGTCCGTTTTTTTATGTTTTCGTCATTTTTATGCGTTTTCGTCAGTTTTAACATGTTTTAGTCCGTTCTTGTGTGTTTTTCTCCATTTCCATCCGTTTTACACGTTTTTGTTCGTTTCTTTACGTTTTTTGTACATTTTCGTCCGTTTTGTGCGTTTGCGTCCGTTTTTGTACGTTTGCATCTGTCTTTGCAAGTTTTCGTTCGTTTTTGCATGTTTTCGTCCGTTTTTGCATGTTTTCATCCGTTTTTGCACATTTTTGTTTGTTTTTTTATGTTTTTCGTCCGTTTTTTCCCGTTTTGTACTTTTTTTTCGTTTTTGTACGTTTTCGTCCGTCTTTGTACGTTTTAGTACATTTTTATTCGTACTCATTCGTTTTATACATTTTAGTACGTTTGATAGGTTTTTGTACGTTTTCAACGTTTTTGTACGTTTTCAACGTTTATGTACGCTTTTATCCGTTTTTGTATGCTTGTATACGTATAAATATGTATGAAAACGTACAAACACGTATAAAACGTACAAATACGTATAAAACAGGAAAAACGGATAAAAACGTATGAAACGGAGAAAAACGTACAAAAACGGATGAAAGCGTATAAAAACCGACGTAAACCGGCCGAAAACGTATAACAACGGCCGAAAACATATAAAAACTGACGAAAACGTAAAAAAAAGGCGAAAACGTATAAAATGAACAAAAACGTTAAAAACAGACGAAAACGTATACCAACTGAAGTAAACGTATAAAAACCGACAAAAACGAACGAAAACGTAAAAAAACGAACGAAAATGTATAAAAATGGACGAAAACTGACATAAACGTATAAAACATACGAAAACGTAAAAAAACCGACGAAAACGTAAAAAACTGATGAAAACGTATAACAACGGACGAAAACGTATAAAAAACGACGAAAACGTAAAAACGAACGAAAACGTATAAAAACGGACGAAAAGGTAAAAAAAACAGACGCAAACGTAAAAAAGGACGAAAACGTAAACAAACGGACGAAAACTTATAAGAACCGACGCAAACGTATAAAAATGGATAAAAACGTATAAAACGGATGGAAACATATTAAAGAGACAAAAACGTATAAAATGTTGAAAAACGTACAAACACTCAAAAAACGTAAAAATATAAATCACTTCGATTAGTAAATTGAACATCTTCGGCTTTATATTTGTTTTTAGAAAAACAATATTTGTTATTATTGTTGTAGTTTATAATTTTTTATTTAGAGGACAACCAAACAAGTACATGGAATTGCCGTTTTATGTTAAACTTTCTTTAGTATGACTTTAAGTGAAAGCCTTTCGCGAAAAAATCTAAAACTAATGAAACTCTAAAAAGTGATACGTGATTGTTTACCTCGCAATTATAGAACTTTATTACGATGTAATCCTGATTATATAACAGGTAATATAGTATTGTAACATAAACATTGATTAGTTGGTCAAATATACCAAATGGCGTTATATAAGTGTTTCACAATGTGTTACTACATAAACAATTAACAATGCATATTCTTAAGTAGTTTATGGTGAAACATCAATTCCATTTTGACATCGATGCTGGAAGAAGTAGTGCTTACGGTCAATCTAATGTATAGTTATGTATAGTTGAATATGAACAAATAAATAATCCTTGCTAGTGAAAGTGACACTCATACCATCTCGTATAACATACACAATCACTTGAAAACAACGATGGTAAAATATTAGACGTTTCATAATAGGTGTAATATATTGCGGTAAGCATTTTTAAATTGTCTCATTCATCGTGTCGATCTCTCACAAGAATATCCCGAAACATAATCATCGACCGTACATTGGCCATCATAATCATCAACCCCAGACAATTAAAGCAATCAACTCTTTTAGCAAGTGGAAGTTCAATCGACATATACAGTGTTCTCAATTCTCAAATCTCAATTGACAATTTAGTTCAAGCGATAATTTAAGGTTCAGCAAATATATTTATACTTTATATGTTGATATTTGTAATTGTACGGAATACTTTCGCACCTAAAATGTATGTCTAAATGCATGTCTAAGTACAAGATACTAGTAATACATATTATCAAAATCAAAATTCGAGATTATTAATAAAACCAGTGCATGTAATTTCTTAGGGGGCGTTTGTTTGAGGGGTATGGAATAAGTGGAATGAGTTTGATTGCTAATAAATATGTTTGGTTAAATTAGTAGGCCCACATATAGGATTTCATACCCTTAAAGAAGGGTCATTTTCATACCACCCTAGCTAGGTGGGTATCAGAGGGGTCTCGGATGGGTGTGCAGTAGGTGCCGTTGCACAGAGCCTCCACTTAAAATGGGCCACATTATTATTAATTTTGTATATAAATACATATATGAGTCATATAATTCAAGTTTATATGCAATTTCTTTTTAGTTTACAAGTGTAATAGGGTTTCTATGTTGTTATTGCCTAGGGCCACAGAAAATCACAAGACGGCTGTATACTCAATCCCATACCACCTCAAAATTAAACCCACACCCATAATCATTCCAAATAGTAATCCAAACGGGCCCTTAAATGATACAAAGTAAATGAATTAAAGATGCAACTAATGATATGTTTATTTCTTTCTATTATAGCCTTATTTTAAGTAGTCTTTTTAACTATGGATGAAAATTTTCAATTTTTTTTAAAAAAAAGGGATAATTACCTACAAGCGTTTCTAATTTTGCACTTTCCGATTTATATGTAGCTAACTTTTTCTTTTATTATTATAACACAAAAGTTTTGAATTCGAACTTTTTTTTATGTATTAAACTTTTGAATTAAGACTTTTGTGTGTATTTTGTTCATGTACAATGAACAATTTACCTTTCACTGTTAATGTGATGATAAAAATAAAGTAGAAGTGAAATGGTCATAAGTACGCACAAAATCCGAATACAGAACTTTATTATAATAGCAAAAATTAAAGTCAGCTACACAACACTCAAATATATGACAAATTAGTTATATTTTCATATAATTATCCCTTTTTAAAATCGCTATGTTGAGAAAAATGATGTTTTTTTATGTTTTTTTCGTTTAAAAAAGAATGTCTAATAATCTATTATTTATTCTATAAAAGGTTATACTTTTTACAAATGAATAGTAATTAATTAATTATAACTACTTTTTATATTTTATTTATTTCAATTGAAACTTACATTAATTGATTAATTTTAAATTATAAGTATATAAATATTTGTCAGTATTACATAGAGAAACGTAGTTTTAATATTAAAAAGAAATTTAAACGAAATTTATTACAGAATTTACAGAAATAGTCTTTGAGGTTATCGTTTTGTAGCAAAGTTAGTTTTTAATGACTAACGGACTAACTTTGCAACGGAACGCTAGCCTCAAAGACTATTTTCGTAAAAAAAGTTCAGAATCACTTTATGCAAATAGTCTTTAGAGTTATCGGTTCGCTGCAAAATTAGTCTTCGCGAGCTCCGCGACGAAGCGCGAGTTATGAACCTCGTTGTATAACAAAAGTGAGGGTAAAAAGCTACGAGTACTTTATATCAATTTAAACCTGCATGAGCTATACGTATCAAGATTTGTTACTTTTTATTTGGGTGAAAAATGAAAATCATCAAAAATATGTATAGATACTTTTCTTGGGACGAAAAGAGTACATTTGATGTAAGATTATTATTGGTTATTTTTAGTAACAACTAATAACCACGTATATTATTGACTTGGTAAGACATGTAAGCAATAA
>BQNB010085034.1:0-28583 GCA_026074375.1 Tanacetum coccineum
TTCAAAACTCATCCAAATCATTATCTTTTCACTTGCAATGCCATAACACATCTCAATAACATATTTCATACATCATAAACTTCATTTTCATGATCAAATCAAAATCAAACAAACTCAAGAACATGCATTTTTATAAAAGATGAAATCAAACACATGCACTAATGATAATAGTTTTATATACCTAAAATATATCACAATATAATATAAGCCTAAGAGCAATTAAGAAATTTACCAAGTTACCCTCGGTAAAATTCACTCTCAAAAATATATATAATATAATATATAATATGTATATTTAACCGGGCAAATATGATCACCCGGGTCGTTTCCCCAACGACTAGTGAAATTGAATCCTCGTTTAAGTCTGGATTATGATTTGAATAAGAAAATAGATGATTTGATAAGCTATGATTACTAAATAAAAAGCAACAATTAAAAGTAAATTTGAACAATTAAAGGCAATTAAACATTTAAAACGATTAACGGGAAACAAATATAACGCGACAAATAAGCAAGTAAACTAATTTTAATCCCTAAAAATGTAAACTAAAATTCTAAACCCTAGATAGGACAAAAGAAAATTTTAGGAAAAAGAAAAACAAATTGATTATTTTTGAATTTAATAAGAATTAAAAAACTAATTTAATCTAATTAAATCTTAAAAAATAGCAAATTAAATACTAAAAATTTGGAAAAATGATTTTTAAGCTTAGAAAAGTCTAAAATATTATAAAAGCAAAGAAAACTATTTTTAACTATTTTTATTATTAAAATCCTATTTTTAAAATTTAAAATAAAAGCTCAAAAATGAAATTTAAGATCTAAAAAGTGTAAAAATGATTTTACTGGATGTAAACCTAAAGCATTTTTTATAAAACTAAAAACTATTTTTTGTATTTTTCTGAAACTTTTTTCTATTTTTTATTGATTTTATAAGATTTCAACTTCCGAAAATTGATTAAAAATAAAATGTAAGCTAGAAAAATCTACAAAATTCAGGGAAAATCTTAGACACTAGCAGGAACTCAAGAAAAATAAGAAAAACCAAATTGCTTAACGAATAAGCCCTCAAATGAGCTTATTATGCTACGGCTTATTTATAAATAGGAAAATGAAAACGTGTACTAGTATTTAATTGTGTGTTATATGAATGGATGAGCTAATGAAGCAAACTGGTTAAGGCATATGTGTTGTGTGTGGGAGGTCGTGGGTTCGAGTGTGGGCAACCCCTTTTTGCTATTTTTTTTTTTTTACTTTTAAGAAAAACTAAATACTAGGAATTAAAAAGGACACTAAAATAAGCTTTTTTAATAAAAGGGCTTACGCTAAAACTAAGTAATAAGCTCTAAAACAGCTTATCAAAGCTGCTGTCACAGTAAGTAAGGTTTTGGGCTTATTGATTCGTGGAATAGTACGTATATAAAATAACACAAATGCAAATCTCAACCAAATGCCCTTAACCAAGGCAAAAGGTCAAAATCTACACAAAGAGATTAAATATATAAGAATCAATTGTAAAAAGATTCCGGAAGAGATATTCCCGGGTCGTATGTCCCAACGAGGCTGCAATTGAAAGTAATCCTGGTTTGATGAGAAATTGAATGATGGAACAGAAAATTAAACATACCACTTAAAATCTGAATTTAAATATACTAACTCTCTTTATAACTACAACTATTTTTGGTCTTTTTGGAAGTTTTTATAATTTTTGGTGACTGAGAACTTACAAAAAGCCATTATTTTGATATTCTTAACTAACTTATACAAAAACTGTCTGAACAGTACTTATAATATCAAAACTCAAATGCCTCAAATAATTTTGAACATTCACTTTGACTTTTTGAGTCAAAATAGCTTAAACCAAACACCCCTTACAGACTTTGACATAAATGATTAAGCTAAGATTTATGAAAAAAAAAATAAAAAAAAATTCTAACTATTAAAACCATAAAACCGATACCTAGAGCTTCATAACTAATAGATTTAAAACTATAATTAATATGATTTAAGCAACAAATCCTTAAGATCTATAATATTAACTAATATTTATGGTTTTTTGAGTTTTATGAAAGAAATTGAATCTATGAAGGATCTAAGTACTTTAATCTGAAGGTAGATGAGAGACATAGTTAATAAGGCACAAATCAAACATACTGACCCACAAATAAGCAGTTATCTTAAGCAAATAAGACTATAAAGTAATAAGCATTTGGACTACCTAGAAATTTAAAGGACACGAAAGGGAAAGTGAAAGGAAAAACTTACCAAAACGACTTTAGCTTTAACATAAAGGTACCCAAATAAGGAGCTAAAGCTCCCTAGCTTATTAATAAGCTAGGGTAAAGTCCATTTGGTCCTCCATTGCAACCAACTTCCAATAGCTTTCCACAATTCATTTTCAAAGGTAATATATATAAATTTTAAGCTGGTTAATTGGTTTAGAAGAAGGATTTAGAAAGTTTAAAACTCAATTCAAGCTTCATAGACTTGAATGAGCTTTAAGAGCTTAATAGCTTATTGAAGTTTTATCTTAATAACTTGTAGGAAAAAGGAAGCTTATTAATATTGAACAAAAAAAACTTAAATTAGATTAAAAACTACTGAATTCATTAATAGAAAACTTGATTACAATATTAAAAAGGAAATTACAAGATTTAAAGTAAAATTAAGCTAAAAACTATTCCTAAAAAACTACGTGTGTGTGTGAAGAGTGAGGCCCTATTTATAGGTGCAGAAAGAAGCTTCTAGGTCCAAACTTGCTGCTCGAGCCCTAAGCAATCATATCCACTCATTTCTTCAATCATTTGAGAAGTAATCACATCCGTTGGATCACAATTTAATCATACAGGATTGCCAGTGGCAAACCTTGAATGTGACACATTTCGTGCTTCCTTATGAGAGTGAGTTTTAGAGCAAAACCCACCCACCTAACTCGGCTTATCGCCATTGATGACGTGTCCTATCGGCTTGAGAAATAGTGAGAGCCTTGATAAAGACTGATTTGGCTCCTGCATATTGATGTAGCACCTTATGATTGACCATTAGAGCCTCACTTTTCATTTAGCCCTCCTCTCTTTTACCAAGCTTGGGTAAAGATTGGACGACGGGTGTATAGTAAATGGAAGTGGCACCCTTTTTTTTACAGTTATTTCAGTTAGAGATTGAGGAAAATGCAATTCTAGCCCCTTTCTTTCTTTTCTCCCAAACTAGTTATAAACTAGCTTTCGAAAATTGCAAGTTTAGCCCTTGTGGTTTATTTAAAAGGGAAGTGGGCTAGTAATGGGTTTATGAATTAGGCTTTTGTGCTTACTAGATCGGGTATGGGTATTTAAGGGTTATTTCAGGCCCAATTCGGGTTTTAAGGCCCTAATAAGAGGTGAAGGGTATTCTTGGACATTTAATAAAACTTGTGGGACTAGACTTAGCATTATTGCGAGGTTTTGTTTGTAGTGGATTACTGTGTTGACCATGTTGACTGGATTTTGGGGGAACAATGCGGTCTTTGATTATGGCTTCGGCTTTGATTTTTGGCTTCTATTGTTCTCTTCAGAAGTTTCGTGGCCGTGCTTGCGTTTTGAATGTTTTCTTGTGTTTTGATATATCCGTACCTGCACACACAAAACACAAATACAAGCTTATTTTTGCCATTTTTGGTCTGTTTTGGGTTTAATTAGGTTATTTTAGGTACAAATGGATATGTGTATTCTACACTTATCAACTAACCATAAAATTAAACCAACAAAAAGGGTTTAATAACCACTTACAAACACAATAGAAGATCACAAAAGAAATCAAAATCTTTCCCTTTCTTCTTTCTTGTTTAACCGAAACCCACACCATAATAAAACTCAAAGCCCTAACTTTCTTTTACCCAATTCTTGCATACACACTTAAAATCAAGTCCTTGTAACACCAATTGCACCCAATTGAATCAAAACCCCTTAAATCAAAATCTATGAAAATTAAGAAATTAAGAAATCTTGATGAATGGTTAATTTTAAAGGAAAAGTATGATGAGGGTTTATGTAGGAATGATGTAGGATTAATAAGAAGGTGTTTAATTGGATTTTTGGTGGTTTGGTGATGGTGTTGTTGCTGCTGCGTCAAACCAGGAGGGGAGAGGGACAAGGAAAACCATTTTTGATATAAAAGAGTTGTGTATTGTATGTGTATGTCGTAGGATGAAAAAAATATATGGGTTGTTTGTGGGCTTATTAAGCCGACCAAAGGGAGGAGAGTGGGTAATTGGGCTTTTGAAATTTTTGTTATGTTTATTTAGTTATCAATTAGGCCCAAAACTTTTAGTTTGAATGTTAAACTTGTAAAAACGCAAATTTGACACGGTTTCGGCTAAGGCACGGGGAAAGTTGAAAATGCAAAAATAAAGATAATTAAGCTCTCGAGGCTAAAATATGGAGTCGTTGATTTCTCGATCATTAAAACGGATAGATATCTAAAGCACGATCCGTAAATAGCTAAAATGACGATTTTCGATTAAAACGGCTAAAAACAAAAATAATAGATTTCATAAAAATTAGGAATAGGATTAGAGCTCGGTTTAAACGTTGATCTTAAATTTGAGTTGTTACAGTCTCCCCTCCTTTAGGAAGCAACGTCCCGGTGCTTTAATCACTTTATCCGTCCCAATTTCACTTGCAATGAGTGAAGGATGTCATTCTCGAACGGATTCACACGTTCTCACATTATGGTCACACGACCTCGGGCGCACTAGAAAATTTTTCAAAGCGACGATCAATTCAAAAGTCAACGGTGATCACACCGATCAAATCGAAACACATATTGTCCAACGGGTCTCGTTAAAAAGAGATCGCGTCATTATAGAAGTCGTCTGGAGTGTACATAACTCCATCGAAAGCGTTACAACATTATTCAAAATAAGGCGCTTATCATTAAGCGTACAAAATCGCATGATTGCATGCTCCCTAACCATCAAGCCGTGCAAATCATTTAGCTTTAGGGGAAAAGGCGTACTCTGCTGACCAAATTTTATTAAATCGTGCTTGCTAACAGTCAAGCCTATTTCATCAAAAGATAACGCATCGTTGCGGTAATAATTCAGAGTATACATAACTCCATCGAAAGCACTACGACATTAATCGAAACAAGGTACTTATCATTAAGTACATATAATCACATAATGGTATGCTTGCTAAATATCCTAGCCATGCCAATCAATCAGTTCAATTACATTAATTCATGCTTGCTAAATAGTCAAGCCATGATTAATAACAATTTTCGACTTAATTCCGGCTAAGTCCTGCCAAAGAAAAGTTTTTAAAGTTACAGGATGTTCACGGGCCTGATAGCCATGGATGCATATCCCCAACAAGATTTTTATCATTTAGCGTGTTCCCGAAAAAATTACGCGGAGCATACCCAAAAAGAGATTTTTAACATCATAGGGTGCTCACGGGGCTTTATAGCCATGGATACATACCCAATCAAATGGTCAAGTTTGCTTATGTTATCAAACTTCGAGCATTCTTCACGGTGCCCCAGGCGCGATCGTCATTGGCCTGGCTGCCATCCGTGGATTTTTCGAGCTCGCACACCAATCGCGACCGCTCCTACCCGACTTCGTCTCGTGTCTTTCAACGAGTGTCGAGGACCCTTATCCCGTGCCTTTCAACGGGGGGCTAAAAATCCGGGTATGCGTTACCCACCGATCGGACGTCATTTCATAATGCCGCCTCGAGCTCGCACAACATATGACCACTCGACTAAATCACATATCACATAAACTACCTTAACATGCAAAATGTTGCAAATAAATTTCAACTAATGGCTCTCCGCCTTGACCATCGACCGATCAAAGGGGAACCGAGTCAAGCACAAGACTCCTCAAAATGAATAAACGGAGCATTTAATTGATTGATGCCCGTTTACATTGAACGCTAATTTTTAGCTTACGCGATTTAGCTTAACATTTATGATTTAAAGCAAACGCGTACAATACAAAAGGTACATTGTGGATTTATCGACGTTGTCAATGTCTTCAAAACACAGGGTGTTATATTAGATGACCGAACACATACGTTTTGGGGGTATAAGTCTTATTCACGATTACGGTTTTATTCAACAAGGATGATTCAGGGTTTGACGTAGAAGAAACTTTCCACTACGGTTGTCATTCGACATATCAGAAAAATGAAAGAAAGATAATGTAAGATACATTTGATGTAAGAGAAGTCTTTTTCACGGTTATCGATTGGTAAACCTGGAGTGATTTTTGTTTTGTCGTAAGATGATTTCCTTCCTAATTATCGATCGTTGTAACAAGAGAAAGTACAGTAATACACATTTGATGTAGGAGAAGTCTTTTTCATTAGCCTCGGAGTTACTCGAACTCAGCTTTAATCCACTTTGGCAGTCTTCTGATCTCGTTAAGATTCCTTCTCAGTGTCGGTATCAGGTTTCTTGGTATTTCATCACCAACATTGTGAATTAGATGGGATTTCACACATTACACGTGACACATGGAAATACCTTCCGAAATTATTCGGTCAAGGTGACTTTCTAAGTCAACACCATTCGAAAGAAAAGTTTTCAAGGAACGTAAGAAAATTCGGACTTGTTCTTACGAAATCGAATCAAATAGGATTACTTGCATAAGGATCCACCATTTGGAAGTGTTCTCACCCAAACATTTATCCAAAACCACTAGTTTAAAGGCGACGATTAATCCGACAGAGCGTGGCTCTTCCTGAATTATGCATAGTTAGCTAGGCTATGCATAATTAAGGACCAAGTGACGACACATCCGACATAGCGTGGCTCTTCCTGAATTATACATAGTTAGCTAGGCTATGCATAATTGAGGACCAAGCGACGACACACCCGACATTGCCAAAAAGAACTCTTTTCGATTATTACACACCATATATGATGATGAAAGTTTTTGACCTATTCTTGAAAATAAGTTATTCATTTGACATAGAACTGGAAAATTATTTTTACCTCTATTTCAAGAAACACGTCAACTATTGTTCATTCATTTTTGGGAAACACATTTTTACTTTGTCTTCTTGTGAAAATTGATGCAATTTGGTATTTAGTTCGATAAAACATTTCGTAAATTATTGTATATTTTTGGAATCAATTGTTCATAAAATGACATTAAGGTGGTTTGGGATCAAGGATCATAGCAAGTACAAGAAGTAGTAAGTCAAGAATCAATGCAATCGAATGAGGTAAATGGTCGATATATTCGCTAACTAAAATTGTCCACACCAGGAGTCAAGATACTCCTAGGATATGACAAGTGTCTCGAGGTAACAACAACCTCTACATATATATCATGAAATGAATAACGAGCATCATCACCAGCGCTGAAGTAATAAAGATCATAATCTCCATAATGAAGCCAATGGTAGTACATACGCTCCTCAATCATACGTCCAATATCCAGAAGGTTATCTCCATTGTTTCACGTTACAAGTACATTCCACCAAACATGGTTTCCAATAACAAGAAAAGAAAAAGGCTGCGGTGTTTATGTAAAGGACAAAGAATACACCCGGCAGCATATCCTTACTAACTGGCACTAGCAGTTTAGTGATCTATACAAAAATGGTCCTATACAACAGACAAGATCATAAGTGAACAAACGACAGGACTACTGAGGCCCCGGTAGTAGTGAAGATCTCCACTCTAAAGCATTGTGGCGTCTATCCAAAGTGCTCGACCAAGACCTAGAGTAGTGTCGCGTAATCAGAGAAGTAATAACGTATGATCGAACGATATGTACCTCGTAACATTAGATATATATCTTATATATCCTTAATAAAAATAATACAAGTATGCATGCGATGAGAAATCCACTTGTGCGTTCTAATTAATATCACTTAACATATTGTAAAAGCGACTATTTTTACGTAAATAGATTACGTTACATCATTGAAGACTTTCTATATTTGTCAAGTTTCTAACTTTAGAAAGTTGCTATTTTTGGAAAGTTACCATTTCGAGAAAGTTACTATTTTTAGTAGGCCCGGTTATCGGATTATCATAATCGATATAATTATTAGATTTAAAATCTCGACACTTGTGTCACATTTTATTGACAACCATTTCTCATATACCATATATGTATATAGTAAAAATAATAGGAGTTTATTACTTTTATAATTATCCAACAAGTCTCAAATTGGTCCAATTGACTTTTAAAAATCAATGTTTGACGTTTTATAAAATATGTATATTCTTCTCAAAACTGGCCCGGAAGTGCTCAAATTGCTCTTTAAAAATTCTGTCAGCTTTTTAATTAATTATTTCAAGTGCTGAAATTTCCACTTAAAGTGTATATCCAGTTTTAGGATCAAGAAAATCCAGAAAAGCTTTTAGAATGACCAAGTTACTAAGCGTACAAGTCGACCCAAAATTCTGCACAAAAATGCTTAGTGCGGAATTTGGCGATTCCATTTTCAAACTCTAATAGCATAAACTTATTCGTTTTTAGGAGTTAGAATCCGATTCTTATATCGAAACGGAGCTACGGACGGTGTCTAACACATTCCTAGGTCAAAACTCAGTTATAACACCTCAATTTAGCCGAACCAATCCTTAGTTTTCTGCCCTAATTCCTATTCCGGATTCACCACAATCGACCCATCCAAACGCACCCAAACTCCAACTCATTATACTCATTATACTTATTATACCAATTTTAAAGGATCAAGAACTTTAGACACGACCGTGAGTGTACAACAAAATTTTATTATTATCTCGTTAAACTGTTCATATTCCTAATCGACCTACTTATATTCTTTTATCAAATTTACCCATTTGGACCCATTATCAAGATTAAGACATTTAGACTCGAATGAAAGTATGAAACTAGTTCATTAGTTGAAATTTCCGTTTTAGTTAATGTATTTTACGCCTAATCATTTGGTAAAACACTAATTGACCATTAAAAGAATTTTGTCGATATTGACTCTTGTAACATATTTTTTAAATCTGACCCGTCCGAAACGACCCACTAGATGACATTTTCATGACTCAAAGCATTTTTATGCAAAACGACGTTTCAGACAACTTTTTAGTTTTAGCCGAGACCCGAATCTCGACAGAAAATGACGAAAATACCCTTTTTCGTTTCTGCAGTAAGCTAAAAATTCAGCAAGAGCTGATTGGAACTTTTATGGTTTTCCAAAATTTCAAATGGCCGCCAAACGTTCGTTTTTAAGAGTTACGGGACGTGCGACCTACCGTTTCGAAGCTAGGGACGACCTCTATCATATTCTCAAGCCTAAAATCAGATTTAACAATTTTGACTCACCCAAACTCGACACGCAAACTTTCTGCAGTAAAAGTGACACTTAGAAACTCCGCCAAACGCTATATTTCGCACCTTACAAGCTTCAAAATACACCTAGCTAACCTATCTCCGTCCACTAACATCTCCAATCAACAATCTAACCTCAAAATCACCACATGCATCATCATCCATGGATTCTAAGCATAAAATTAAACACAAGCGTATATATACAAAATTAAACACAAAAATGGTAGGAAAACACTTACAATTAAAATAGAATGCAAGAAAAATCAAAGCCACGAATCTATATAATATCGTAATGTATATATATACATATATATATATATATTACAGTTATACGAAATTAATCTTGTCATATCAAAATGGCGACACCATTACATAATATCAATAGTACAACTCGAATGTACGCGTGTAGCGATGATCGGAAGGCATATATATAGCGGTTCACGCAGAACGGATATTGTATATATATAATTACTATTTATACCACACGCTTGGTATATAGTATACAATCAAAGGCCTAGCACATCTTATAAGTCAAGCCAGACCCAGAAAGTCAAAGATTGACATAGTCATTCTAAATTCGAAAATTCTCGGATGTTACAATAAGGGTTTTATAATCCTATCAAATCGCCAATATTTTACATCAAGTGCACTTCCTTCATGCTCCAACTAACCTATCACTCCTACTAAATCACCAAATTTTCCAACAACATCAAAACCATAACATATAACCTAATTCATGGATTCCTAAACATAAAGGTAACACATGCAAATTTATACATAATCAAATCAACATAAAAATTAAATAAAACACTCACAAAGTGCAAAAAGTTTCTTTGTTACAAGGGGTTACGAGCTCCATTTTATATCTAAACGTTCATAAAAATAAACTTGATCTTATTATTAAATCAAAAATAAGGTTTTACGAAATCTCGAACCTTGAAATGCGTGTCTAATTTTCTGCTCAAGACCGCGTATTACGAAACGCGCCAAAAGTTTATTTTTTACCCAAAAATCAAGTCATATCAAGTTTAAACCCACCTATACACGATATTTAAATCATTTAATTTTCCCAACAACGCTTTCAATCTAATCTACGCAAGTTCTCGATGGATTTCATCACAAGCATTTATCAATAACGAATTAAATCGTGAAAACAAAGATTATACTAGTAATAGAAATTACTCACAATGCTATACCAAGCAAGATCGGAGAAGAAATAGTTTCGCCTTGTTCCTTTGTTCCTTAGCTTTTTGGTTCTTTAGTCGCGGCTCAAACTACAACAACCAAATCGAAACACAACCAAAAATCTAACCAAGCCTCAAATATATATAATATTGTAATATATATATATATATATATATATATATATATATATATATATATATATATATTACACATATACGAAATTAATCATGTCATATCATAATGGCGACACCATTACATACGAAATTAATCATGTCATATCATAACGTATATCGTATATATAATTACTATTTATACCACACATTTGGTATATAGTATACAATCAAAGGCCTAGCACAAAGCACAAAAAGGATCGGAAAGGATTGCGCGCGCGGATATTGAACATCGACGAACGACTTGTGATTTTTTTTTGAAAACAGTCATAGTACAGGTTTGGAAAAACGCCTAGTTCGCTATGACTCATGCTCTGGTACCAATCTTTAACACCCCCAAATTTACAACGCAGCGGAATACAACATTAAGGTGCTACTTCATAATACAAGCTCATGAGTCACGGTAAACGACTTTAAAAGAAACGTTTACTAATAAATATTACATTCGATTTTATTAAAAAGATCAGAGTTACAAGGTCCCGATAAACTTTATGAAAACTCTTTTCTAAATAAGCCACAACATGACTAAGTTTCTTTGAAAACATTTTATCATATATACAAAGTTCACCAAGTCCACGTCCTTCGATATCCATGCTCCGTCCCATCCAAGCAAACAAGCATATACCTGAGATAAACATGCTAAAACGTCAACAAAATGTTGAGTGAATCCACAGAGTTTATAAACAATCATTTTGAACACAAGTATAGCTAAACATTTAGTTCATAGAACAATCACAACGATGCTAGAGCCACGAACCGAACCTTAACCATGTGCCCAACCTGGATTGATAGTGTTACATACTCTCAATACTAAATACAATATGTCTCCGTATGCCCTCGCGAGGAACACACGCCAGGTTGTTAGGCCAAAATAGATCTATTATTATTGCATCAGTGTTCACCGGTTATCGGTGATTAACGGTCCATGAAGAAAGGGCCACAACATACCACTCATAGCAATGTTCACATAATAAAATCACTTGTGTTTGATTTTCTAAAACGAGCATGTATCTCCCTCGCGGGTTTTTAAAACATANGAGCTTAAATGACAAAGGCAATCTCACTAATCTCATGAAGAAGTGTCATCAATGAACTCACTTCGGGGGAGATTGTTAGCCTCAATTTTATTGAGTCAATAAAGGAAGTATTAACGGGGTTCTACAAGTTCGTTCCCGTGTTCAAGACCTCACTTCGGGGGAGATTGTTAGCCTCAATATTTTGAGTCGAACAAGGAAGCACGGTCACTCTACGATGGAGCTTCGGTCTTTAATTAGTTAATGTTGTAACAGGAAAATATCGGGAATCGGGCTCGATAGTTAATCTAATATTGTATATGTTTTGGGTTTAATCCCAAAGCAAAACCCGAGCCCGGGTCCTAGTTAAATATCCCGCGCGTCACATTAAATGTGTAGGGGTATATATATATATTTAGATATTTACTAAATATCTAAATATATATATAGATATTTTATTTTACAAAATATCTAATCTTTTTCATATATCAAAATTTCTATTCTCTCTCAACTCTCTCTCTTCTCTCTCTCTACATTTCGCCTCTCTCTCTATCTCTTTTCTTGTTTTCGTGGTTCGGGTTATGAAGTGGAAGTGTTAAACGGGTTTCTACACTTGTGGTCCTACATTATACGATTTATCAAACCTATGAATTCACAAACTTTATGTTGACTGTTTTAAGCATGTTTTTCTCAGGTGAATTAGATGCTTGGATTATCTGATGTGCATTGGAGTCTAAATTGACAAGATTTCATTCATGGATTTCTACTTACATACAAATGATCAAATCTCGTTGTATTGCTTTCAAGCTTTTCATTGTGATGCGGTTATGGGACAAATGTTATATCACTTTCAAGAAAATCAACGAGATTACTTTTCAAACGACACATTTAGAGGTCGTTCTCTTATATCTTGTGTTGTTGTATTATGAAGTAACGCCCCCGGACATACTTCCGCTGCGACTCGAATTTTGGGGGTGTTACAGATTGGTATCAGAGCACTGGTTATAGAGAACTAGGTTGCATATTTTACCCTAGACTATAACTGTTTTCATATACATTGCATCACAGCAAATATTTTCAAAGTGCATACACACTACTTGCTTACTTGGTTAGGTTACTTGTTACCTTAAGTGCTTACATGGCATACATATATATATGATATATATATGTTTGCATTCCTTTTGCGTATATCGTACGTTTATATATATAAGTGTTAATTATATAAATACTAGGACATTTATTAAGACATTGTGATTTGCACAATGGTCTCATTTATACCTCAGACATTGTAAGTTACACAATGGTCTCATTTTACTTCTTAGACATTGTGAGTTGCACAATGGTCTCATTTCGTTCTCAGACATTGTAAGTTAAACAATGGTCTCTAAGAATATTATTTTCTTCATAGCTTTATACAATATCGTATTACGCGGAGACCGTCATAATTTTTGTTTACATGGAATTATGTATGAATCTAAGTATTACAAGTCTTGTATGGGCGGGACTTGTAATAGGAGGATTTATATGATAATTGCTATGTTGACTCGTTCATAAAGACTTTTACCTTATTTACTCTAACCGAGTACTCATTAACGATCTTGAACACTATGTGATTTCCCTGATAGTTTTACTCCCCGTCTCCGAAGACGAGTTTGGAACACTCGTCCCATACTCATTAGAGCACATGCATCGTCATGTCATCCACCACCTTGAAGGTTATGTGAGTACGCGTATTGCATCGGAAATTATTAAGTAGGATGATTTATAATCTCTTTATTTGAAAGGATTGGGACGCCTCTTCAGTTAAATAAAGAAATTGTAAATCCCCGAACCATAAGTTTATCATTTCTTACTTACATAAATTAGGACGCTCCTTTATGTAAGTAATGAATTATAAATGAGTGGGCTTAATGGTATCCGATATGAGACGAGTATGAACTCGATCCCGATAATCACCAGAATCCGTTAAAAAGGTCTAGAGACACAATCGTGTCTTGCCACTCAGTAGAATCTTAAGGCCTCTTTTGGAACTACCTTATATCATTCCTAAGTTATTACTTTTGCCATTGCAAATTCTTGCAATCATGAACTGTTTGTGGAGCTAACAGACTTGTGCACACTTGAACTAATGGAGTTGATTCAACTTCGAACTAACGACTGAGTACCATAATCCGCCTTCTATCGCATAAGCTCTTCCGCGAGCTCCTCCCATTTGTTGAACTTTATTCTAGGGATACTGTTTCTCGAAATGTTTTCACTCTCTGCATCCCATCACCATTTGTTATAGTTATTGTCGTTATGGTTGCTGTTGTTGGGTTCTGGAGCGGTCCCGACTGGTACAACCTTATTCTATAGGTAGTGCAATTCCCTCCTTAAACCAGATAAACACCTATCGACGAGAGAGATAGTCGAACTATTCATTTCGGGTCAATAGTGCGAAGACTTAGGTCGCGATACATCCTAGTACTGCCAAGTAAGTTGGGTACTTACATCCATAAGCCACGTTGATGTAAATCATCGAACATTGCAGATAGCAGAAACGAGACTCCGTCCTCGGACATTTAAAACTCTTTACAGACATACTCACGCGACTATACCTTCTTCTTCGATGTTTCCACTAATATGAGACTTTTTTCATGACGCGGTTATATCAGTCATAAGATCCGTAGTGATATTTTTTTTGAGATACCTATTTTGATGGATTAAGCATCCTGGTCAAACTTAGTCAAAAAATTTGGCATATTGATAAGTGACGAAACACCGAATTTTTTTCTGAATAAAGTTATCAGCGTCTTGTTTAGAACGAATTTATTAAATCTAAAATTCTTTTCTTGGTCACACAATCGGTTAACACAAATTAAATCTTTTTAAGATATAGTGTATTTAAAAATTTGTTTATATATCTCACGTATTGAATTATTGGTTCTGCTGAATTGTTTTGTTGTTTATGTTATTATATGATTTTTTGTTTTTTCTGTTTTTGTATTTACTCTTATAATTTTCTTTTCGATAATTATTTTGATTTGTAATATTATTTTTCTCTATTATTTAACAAAGACTTTTGTTGTTATTTTCTGTGTTTTTATGTATCATGTTTTTATTGAATTAAATATCCTGGTCAAACTTAGCCAAAATTTTTGGTAGATTGAAAAGTGTAGAAACACCGAATTTTTCTGAATAAAGTTATCAGTGTCTTGTTTAGAACGGATTTATTAAATCTAAAAATCTTTTCTTAGGTCAATAAAAGGTTTATAAAAAACATAATTTAATTCGTGACTGAGATTTGCTTTAAGGGTAGGTACTGTAACATCTGGCAATTTTCAAATTTTTAAATGACTATTTTGCCCTTTGACTTTTGGGTGTTGATTGCTTTTTGACTTTGGATTTTTATTGTCAAATAAAGCAATTACGCGTAAACCGGTTAAAATTTTCAGGAACGTATTTTACATAATATATCATATTTATTTTTCACCTCTCATGTGAAAGGTATTTTTCATTATCGACTTGAAAACGAAAAAAGATTATGTTATTTCTAAGCTGACATACAAAAAACGAACCCACTAAATCACATTTTCACACTCGGACTCTAAAATAATTTGATCTTGTAAAATGACATTACGGACAACTTTTAGTTTTGCCGAGACGAAAAAGCGGAAAGAGACTGATAATGCCCTCGCAAGATTCTAGGAACAAGAAAAATAATTAAAGTTATACTTAAATTAACACTTTTATTAAATAAAAAATATTTAATAAATTAGTCATCATTTTATTCAGTGAGTTTGTTGAAGACGCACAATATTCGAGTAAAAGGATCATTTTAGGACAAGTTTATCGAAATTAAATAAATAATAAACGTTTTAAATAAATTTTATAAGACGTTTATGAAAATTAGTCGAGTGAATATTCGCTTTTATGGGAAAAATTATTTGGAAAACAATGGCGCAAGTTTCGTGACTCGAATCATCCGTTAAGTCGCTCAAACGAGACCCGAACCATTATATTACAAAAGTTTCACTTTAGGTCCCTCTAGTAATATTTACAAATTTAACCCTAAAGTATAATAGACTTGACACTTTTATTTATAACTTATATATATATATATATATATATATATATATATATATATATATATATATATATTATCTATATATATATAGGTGGGTCGGTTCATGTGAGAGTAAATTAAAATAAGAATTGGTGAGAAGTGACTAAAATCGCATATTTGAGATGCAACGACTTGCAAATTTTCGGAACATGTTTTTAATAATAAATCATATTTATTATTACATCTCTCATGTGTAAATTATTTTTTTTCCTATTTGACTTGAAAACGAAAAAGATATATGTTATTTTTAAATTGATTTATCAAAAACGACCTGCTAAATCAAGTTTCAACAACTCGGACTCTAAAGCAATTTGATGTAAAACGACATTCCGGAAAACTTTTTAGTTTTGCCCGAGACTTGAAAACAAGCAGAAAAGGGCTAAAATAGCCTCGTAAAATTTTAGGGACCACATACAACACGTACCGGTACAAAAATAATTAAATTTATTTTTAATTATCACTATTTATTTAATAAAAATATTAAATAAAATCAATTAACATTTTATTCAAAAGCGTTTGTTGATAACGCGAATATTCGAGTTAAAATTCATTTTTATTTTCGGTCAAGGCATAACCGGGTCAAAAAATAAAGAACAAGTATTTTTATAAATGTTATAAAAATATTTATGAAATAATATCAAGTAAATACTCATTTTTATCAGAAAAATGATTATGAACGCAATGGCGCAAGTTACACTTTTGGTCCCTGTGAAATATTTACATAATCAACCCTTAACTATTATAGCCATTACACATATTTTAAACTTTTACTATAAATATAAAAGTTTTATAATTGTTTCATGGGATAAAACAAATAACACACACACACATGACATGCTCAGTCTCTCTCTCATATATTTCCGGCAGCCACCGGCCACCACTCAGCCGCTGCCGCCGCCGCCTCCTGCGAATGTACCGGCCGAAACAAAAAAAAATGCTCTTCACCACCCGATCTATCTGATCCACTATATCACGCGCCTCCACGCGCCGTCGTCGACCACCACTACTCAGCCGCAGCCGGCCACCCTCTTCATCATCACCGCCACTCCACCTTCGCCCTACACCAAGATCCACACCTCCACGAAAGGGTGCGTGTGGTTTATATATTCACAAAAGGGTTCAGTTGGTTTTGCTCTCGATCCACCATGGGTACATTCGGTTGGCAGTAGCACCACGAGGGTGCGTTTGGTGGGGCAACCACCACGAGGGTGTGTCGGGTTTGGTCTTAACCCAAAAAGGGTGCGTCGGGTTCAACATTTCGCACTAGGGTGCGTTGTGGTTTAACATAAAACCACAAAAGGGTGTTTGTTTTGATGGGACAGCAGCTAGGCTGCGTTCAGTTTACTGTTCACCGCACCAAAAGGCTGCGTTCGGTTTATTTTAAGCACCATGGGTGCGTGGTTTATATGTAACACCACAAGGGTACGTTTGGATGGCTGTTTTACAGCCTAGGGTGCGTTTGGTTATAGGTTTATCAGCCATAAGGGCGTTTGGATCTGGGTATATGCACCAAGGGGTGCGGTTGGTTTTATTAATGGCAGCAAGGGTTGCGTTTGGTTGGCTGTTTTACAGCCGAATAGGGTGCGTTTGGTATATATAAAAATTACTAATAAAATATACACCAAGACTTTATATATATATTAAAAATTAGATCGAATGGTGGTTAATTGGTTAAATAAATGTGATATTGATTACCTTGTTTAGTTTATATATTTAAAACATGCGGATGTTTGAAATATTGATTTCGTGTATTAAGTGGAAAAACATTTGATTTCATAAATATGGGAAAAGTTATATAAACAGGAAAGTCATGACGAAATTTATATATTTAGTAATGTTTTACTAAACCTTTATTATTTTAGAAACCCGATAAAAGGAACAAAGTTATATTTTAAGGATATATTAAACTATAACTGTACAATAACTCGACAACGAATAAGAATTATACTTTTACAAATGAGATAACGATTTTAGCCACGATCCGTCGATAAGACGAAAGATTTATTTATAAAATATTATTTTATAAATTCCTGACTAGAAGTTAAAATCATAACTTTCGTAAAAGCTTTACAAACATCAGTTGTTTAATTCATAACTTTAAGACGTGTGTCTACTTTTATGCAAAGGACTTTTTATTAATTAAATTGATGTCGAAATATTTGGTTTAATTACTTACTCACACTTATTATATAATACTTGCAAATCATTATATACGTCACATTAATCTTTGGATTGTTTGTCTTTGTTATATAATTTACGGTATGAGTTAAATAAGGGTTTATTTTTCATATGTAATATATACAGAATATATTACATATTTTGCGTTCACTTTTCAATTTATTTATTTAACCAACCACCAAACTATTACAACTATTACATTAATGTGAGTTCATAGCCCCACGTTTTACATGATTTTGTTTTATAAGTTTTTGGGGTGAGAAACATGCAATGTTTTACAATTGGACACAAGTGGGAAATTTTATATTATGATTACGTGTTGCCTAAGTTACGATAACCCAAAGGAGCCCATTATCATGAACTGGTTAATTACCTGGAGGGTAAGCGCGAATGTTATAAATAGATCTATTGGGATTGACATCCCCGTTCGGGTGAGTCATGCTCACTGTGCCGGTTTGCCGGACAACGAACGTATACCATGTCGGACGAGGGATGTTCTGGGTTAGAACATCAATACGGGCAATGCTGGCAATTTTATATTGCAATATTTTTATGTCGAGCTTCAGTGTCATGAGCTTAGGGCAACGTAATTATATTTACGTGATGTTTGCAATCTGTTGCATTATCATACAAATGGGAGATCTTGTGGTCCTACATTATACGATTTATCAAACCTATGAATTCACCAACTTTATGTTGACTGTTTTAAGCATGTTTTTCTCAGGTGAATTAGATGCTTGGATTATCTGATGTGCATTGGAGTCTAAATTGACAAGATTTCATTCATGGATTTCTACTTACATACAAATGATCAAATCTCGTTGTATTGCTTTCAAGCTTTTCATTGTGATGCAGTTATGGGACAAATGTTATATCACTTTCAAGAAAATCAACGAGATTACTTTTCAAATGACACATTTAGAGGTCGTTCTCTTATATCTTGTGCTGTTGTATTATGAAGTAACGCCCCCGGACATACTTTCAATGCGACTCGAATTTTAGGGGTGTTACACGTAATGCCTTAATAATGAATCAACCTATGGAGGAATATGGTTTGCAACAACATCATTAAAGTGAGAAATAACCTCAGTACGAAGATTCTTACGTTCCTTCTGAATGGCCTCAACAATCATTGCAACAACATTATCTTGTCTTTTGCCTTTCCAATAGAAGGCCTTCAGCAACGTATACTGGAACAATTAACTTAGCAATCTTGTTGAGTTCTTTGTTAACCATTGAAGGAAGCATTTATTTTAAGGCTTGGTATAACATCTCAGATAGCTCATTAAAGCTTTTCCTTGTCATGAAAGTCTTCATCAAATGTTCGAACAACAAACCATAGTAACCACCCATATGATGAATAAAACTCTTGCATCGTTTGAAGCGACCTGTTTTGGGTTTTGGTAGGGATGAGGAAGGTGTAGATGATGAAGGCGTTGGATCAGTAACCGTCAATTCCTGAAGTTTCTCCTTAGCCGTAGATAAAGAAGCGTCATCAGTAATAGTTGTCAATTCTTGGAGTTTTTCCTTATCCGTAGATAATGGAGCAATGTGAGTCCTAGGGGATCTAATGGGTCTGGGAGGGGGTGAACTCCTAGACTCCTCTATACCCTTTCCCTTCTCACGTCTTCTTTTGATCAACATCTCTTCAGCTGATTCTTCCTCTTCTTCATTGGAATTGACAGGTACCAAATCAGCATCAATCTCCACCTCTGGGATTTCCTTATCACTCCTAGGCTCTACCCTAGTACCGGGATCTTCTTGATTGTTAAAGATATCATTCATAAACTCATCCACATTAACATTGTCATTTCCATCTAGCAATTTTTCTAATTCTTCATCAACTATGTGCTCTTGAACCATTTCAACATTCTGCTTAGCTTTAAAATCTTGAAGACTTCTTTGAGTTGCAATACTTATTTGTATTGTCTCATGCAAATTAGTAACATCGATCTCAACAGCTATTGGTATCGGTGTTTCAGGTTCTGGTTCTTGTCATCTTGGTACACGAAATCTAATCACATTAGATTTGCGTGGAGCACTTGATTCTCCTTCAGTATTAATAGGGTTAGGTGACCTAGGGGGGCTAGGTGTCCTATGTGTTCCTTGGGTAGACTTAATCGGTTGTGACTGGGTCGTAGGAACATCTACCCGAAAGATTGCATTATGCATCTTGTAATGATCAGTGAGCTTCATATCTGCAGTCAGCATCCAATCAGGAATATTCATTCCAGCTCCATCCTTGTTCTTCCCAGAGTTGAATATGTTTTTAACAAGATCATCATTTTTAACTCTGTGGTAGTTATCATGAATTCTTTGTGAAATATCAGCATGCTTAGTCATGTAGTAATCCACGATGATCTTTGTGAACCTTGGGTAAGGAATCACTTTTGCATGATGCATGAGAGAGTAGTGTAGACCTTCCTAAAGTAATTCAGCATAATCTACATACATATTGTTGATGAAACAATAAAGCATTTGCATGACTTGAATTGGTGGTTGATCATGTCTCGTGGCTCGAGTAGTTAAGCAATGTGCAAAGATCTTGCAAAGTGTTTGCAATGACTGTGGAAGTCCTTTAGACATAAAATTTGATGGATTTCGTAGTGGCAGAGAAAAACCAAGATTATGACGAAAGAATTGAACCATCTGACCAAATGTGGGTGCATCAATAAACCCAGCATGATTGTTGTCTGTGGCTTGAGGTAGTTTGAAAATTCTTCTAAAGTCTGCTACATTCATTGTGAGTTCCTTAGTACCAAGTGAGAACCTGAACTGATACCTTTATCCATCTTTTTGCAAAGTATGCCAGAACTGATACATATAGATCCATGGTACTGATGCATAGCTATGCTTAGCCTCAGTGGATGGTTGAGAAGAATGTTAGCAAGAATCTTGCTTTCATTACGACACTTTGGATTGAGTAGATCAAACTTTTTGTTTGTATCCATGAGATCGAAACACTTATTGGGTAAACACAGTTGATCTTGAGGAACATCTTGTTGTTGTTGTTGTGGTTGTGACATAATGAATGTTGGATAAGTGACAATAATGTGTTAGATTAAAAAACAATTGCATTATCCTTGTGATTATGTATAACACCCACATTTTTGAAATATAGCAGCGGAAGCTAATCTGGGGTATTATTTCATAGTACAACAGTCATAATCATAGAAAACGAATCATAAAAGAGACGTTTTTAAAAGATAAGTTATCATTCATTATTTCATCAGAGTTTTTACAAACAGAGGTCCTAAAATTTACATGAAAACATAAAGTTTGAATGATAACAGTTTAGCCATCTTCAAGTCCGTGCCACTCCGTGCCATAAGATGCTCAGTTACCTGAGATAAACATGCTAAAAAGTCAACACAAAGGTTGAGTGAAATTCATAGGTTTATGTTAAACAGTTTGAATACAAGTCATCATAACAGTGGGTTACGTTGTTATACACCCATAAGTGTAATAATTGCAATGAGTACAATTATTATAGAAAACAGTATTATTGCCCTAAGCTCATGACACCGAGACCTTGAGATAATCAATAATCACAAGAAGTTTCCCCAACGGGTGCCTTTGCCAAACACCCGCATAGTGATTCAAATGAAGTGCGTTTGGTTACCAGAAAGTATAGGTACACCAACGGGGAAGTTCAGTCCCAAATAGATCTATTCACAGCATTCGCGCTTACTCTGAAAAGTAATTAACGATTCATGATAGTGGGGTCTTAATGGCAAAAGTAAGGACTTAGGCAATAATATATCAGGATAGCATACAGTTGGAAAAATACTTGTATTCATGATTTATAGCATGTATCCCCCTCGCGGGTTTATGAAACATTTCAAAGATTTAAAATGCGAGGCTATGAACTCACCTTAACAGGGAAAATCTGATTGATGGCAAAAGTATATCAAGTGAAAGTAACAGCTACGTCACGCAACCTGGGGTAATATGTCAAGTCTTAGTGTGATGGTTTATGTTTCAAAACTTTATAAAGTTTAACGTATTACTTTGATTTATTAATTTATAGAAATATTGTATCACTGTTCGGGCCATCATAATTCAGAGGTCATGTAGTAAACGTTTGAGGAGCCAGGACACTTTAAATCGTAAATCCAGCAAACTCGTCAAAACGTATACCCAAATGAAACTCCTCACATGAAGCTCCCTAGTAACGTGATACGATAAAATTTTAAGTTTCTTCAAAAGTTAGTCGATGATAAATTACGTTAAATATATAACGTAATTGTTTTATAATGCGTCGATCGATGATCAATAACGATAAATGTGTCGGGTTTTAATAAAATCGAGTCTTATAATATTAATATATATTTTTATAATTTATATAAAAATATTATATTTTATATTTTTAAGAATACAAAAATAGCAATATATACCCTTGGTTTATAAACTTTTACAAGTTTAGTCCTTTATATAATAAGTTTATAAATATTAAACATTTAACTTTAGAACTTGGCAAAACAGGTCCTTATAGTTATAACTTTAGAATAATGACATTTTCAGCCCCTCTAGTTATAAATTTTAGAAAGTTACGATATATACCCCTATGCATGAAAACATTTGCAAATCAAGTCCAAAAAGCCATGCAAGCTTATTTTAGGGTTCCAACTGATATTTGCATGTTATATCTTATTAAATAAGCTAAAATAAGATGTTCTAACATAACAAAAGTTTAGAAAAAGGATTCGTTAGCTAGAAAATCAAAATGGGTCATTTTTAGGGTTTTAACCATAAACACATGGGTTTGAGGATTCAAGGAAAAACACATGGGTTTGAGGATTCAAGGCTTTAACAAGAGTTTATATATGATCTAACAAACCTTATGAAAGATCTAAAACAGAATATGAGCTTATAGAACAAGATTTTGAGCTTACTTAAGCTTAAATGGGTCGAAATGGGGTTTTTGGGTTCGTACACCTAGAAACGACTTCAAGGGCATCCTTCTCTTGATTCTTGGCTTCTATTATGATCTTAGGGACTTTACTTGATCCTCCTTGGTCTGAGTTAGAACTCCATTTGAGTGGTGATGAGTTTTTGAGGTGTGATTTGAAAGAGTGTGTGTTTCGGCTATATATAGGGTTTAAAAACCCTTAGTTCCCAAGTTTTACACCTTGGAGGCCAAGAATACTTGGTGTAAGGATCAAGGGTTGTAGGTAGATGACTAAGGAATGCTATAGGTGATTCATGGAAGCTAGGAGAGTAGTTATGCAAGGTGGTAAGGGTGTATGTGGGTTCGGTTGGACAAGGGTGACAAGGCCAAGCTTGGTGGCCAAGGTGGTGATGGAGGTGATTGGTTGCTTGCTTGGTGACATGGTGGTGAGATCATGGTGGTGCTTGAGGTGCTTGGTTGCTTAAAAATGGGTCAAAATGAATCTAAAAGTGTTAGGTTGGTTTTTGGTTTCGGGTTAGGATTTTTAGGGTTGAATTCGAGTTAAGGTTAGGGTTTAAGATAGTTTAATGTTAGGATTAAGGTTTAGGGTTTAGGATTAAGGTTTAGGGTTTAGTTTTAAGGTTTAGGATTTAGTTTTTGGTTTAAAGTGAAATTAGGGTTTTAGGGTTTCGTTTAGGGTTTAGGGTTTTAGATTAGGGTTTTAAGATGACTTAGGGTTTAGGTTTAGGGTTTAGAAGTCATGCATTAAGTGCTTGTACCTTGTGTTAAAGTGGTAGTAAGAAACTAAAGTGATTTAAGAGGTAAAATGACCTAGTTTGGTTTTCTTGCATTATTGACTTGTACATTAGGCTTTAGAAAGTTGTAACTTGATTTAGGAGGGAAAAGATATTCAAATGTTGTGCATTGTACACTTGTACACATGCTTGAAGGTTTGCACATTCATTTTATATGTATACATTACATATAATTAGGGTTTTGATATAAATGTTAATGAATAAAGTCTGTTTTGATATAACGTTGTAAATGGTACGTTAAATGGATAATGTACTTGGTAAAAATGATATTAGGATATGAGGTGAGATCATTAAAGAACAATGTCATATCAAAGAACAAAGAACACATCCTAGCCATTTATTTTTCATCAAATAATAAAAAACCTCATTTTTCACCTCTTTTTAAAAAATTAAATATCTTGCAAACGGTAAATCGTCAAACGAAAAAAATTACACCATCGCGACGAGAATTAAATCATCGTTCTATAGAGGGGCACTTTTATATAGTTTCGACGAACTTTTTTTGAATTTTTTTTCCAGCCACGTCTGAAAAAATCACATGTGATTTGTGATACAAATCACATGTGATTTTTCTAGACGTAACTAAAAAAAATCGATTTCATATACTTTTGACGATTTTTTAGTGTTAAAATTTTCGCGAAGAAAAATTACACGTGATTTGTAAAATCCCTTGTGATTTGTTGTTTTTAAAAATCACGTGCTATTTCATAAATTGCATGTGATTTCACAAATTCACTTATGATTTTTAAAGTAATAAATCACGTGTGATTTCATAAATTCATAAATTGCATGTGAATTTACAAATTTACGTGTGATTTTCAAGTAATGAATCACATGTGATTTTTCAAATCACGTGAGATTTTTCGAATCACGTGTGATTTTTTCTGGGCGAAAAAAAAAATCGTCGAAAGTATATAAAAGTGCTTGTCTATAGAAAGATAATTTAATTATCTTCACGATGGTATAATAAAATTTGCGTAACGATTAACGGTTTGAGAGATATGTTAATTTTAAAAAATAGGTTGAAAGTCGGTTTTTCTTAATTAAATAAACAAAAGATTTAATATAAGCCGTTAGATGGAAATAAAATGAATGGATGAGATTGAAGGATTTGATTTTTAATTAGACATTGTTCTTTATAGATCTTTTCTCATACCTAATGGGAAATTAAGATGCAAATGTTGAAATAATCATACATCATAGTGGGATGCGCGGTGTCGATTATTATTACGTTATTGTAAAAAAAACTACTCTTGTCATTCATATAACGATTTATATATCTTTTTATGTTTTACACTTGTTTTTTAATTATATGTCATTTTACAGTTTATAAATACATTTTACCGTTGCATTTGAAAACACTTTTGAAAACCCAAAAATTGCAGCTTGTAGCTAAATAATATTACAGTTACAACTTAGAGTTAACATTTTACATCTTAAAACTAGTTTTGTCAAACATAAAAATCTAACTTTAAGCTGTAAAATGTTAACTCTAAGTTGTAAGCTCATAACAGAGTTGTAAGCTCATAACGGTTGACTGGTAGTATTAGCTAATTATAAGCTAAACAAATTTAAAGAACCCTTCTGGCGCTGGCGAATTTGGAGACAAACCTAAACCTAAATCGGGTTTTTATCCTTTGTTTTTTAATCCCTTAATTCTATACCTAAGAATCGGGTTTTTTATCCATCGTTTTTTAAATCCCCTTAATTCTTTTCCGGATCTCCTTACCATGAGATATTATCAAACTCTGATTAATCTTTAGAAAGCAAATATTGTGTTTTGAGTTAATTTTTAAAGAACGTAGGGTTCGATTATAGGGTTATATTTCTACAATACGATAGCTAGTGTGTCCATATTAAAATACGTTGTGTCGATGTTTTTTGTAATTTGGCATGGGCTTATCTCTGGTTTGTCATTAACCTGTCACAACCTTTGGGTTTCGATTAAGGTTTGTGATTAACCATTACGCAGTATGTCATTTGTGGATCTTATTGTTTAATCTTGTTAACTGATTACTTTCGTGATTACGAGCTAGTTAGTGGGTTTGTAATGAGATTGTGTAGATTGTATCTTAATGGAATAGGGTACTCTGCGACTAGTTATGTATGGGTTCTTATATGGTCGGGGATAAATTGGATATTTCGATCGAAGGCGGAAGTGCGGTAAGGGAGGGCGTGAAAGTAGAAACAACATGCTCGGAAAATAAATAACAAAGGATATTTGTTGTGGTGTATTCTCTACTGTTACGAGCTTGATTTCTTGTGAATTCAAAAGGTACGCAAGAAAGGAATGTGGGGAAACAACGGTGAGGTTCGTACTACTGATAATGTTCATTTGTAACCCACTACGGATAATTCTACTTTGATTAGTTCGGGGCCTTCATCAATGCTAAATTAGTTACTGGTGAACCAAGTAGATAAATGTAAATTTTCGCACTTTAATTACACCGGTGGGACACGTGGTTGATATGGCTATACCATTAGCTAAGATCAAGCTTCATAAATCTCGAACATAGCTTGCAATGAACTTTTATAAGTTATTAAAGCTCGAACTTACACCATAAAACTTTGTCTAAATAATTCTAGCTCCTTTAAGACACTAATTAACTTAAGTTGTGGAAATATTTATAACAAATTTGTCTAAATCTCTGTTAAAAAGGAGCTTAAGTCTCGCCATCTTCGTGCAAATACAAATTCTGAGCCTCTCCGACTTCCATCCTATAATCTTCCACGATCTGCAATTTTATTTGAAAGTTTAAAAGGAGAACCAATTCTAAACCAGGCACAACTTGTAGACAACAAACAACGTATTTTTACCTTTTTGGGAGGCTTGATAAGATAACTAGCTATCTTTATCGGCGTGTTTGGGTGCTTTTGCACCCTTAACAAAGTATATATAAATGCCTCGATCAATACTACTATACGTATAAAAACAGGTGGTCGAACCGGTCGGTAAACTAGTGACTCGACCGGGTCAATAAAAAACTGGGTTTTCAAACATTGGTGTACGATGCTACAATTGTATTAAAATAAAGATTGTGAAATAAGACATAAAAAGCGAAACTGACCTCAATACTCCACGCGTTAAGAGACGTCTTGCTATTCGTTGGGTGGCTTGGTCTCTCGGAATTAACAAACAGAGATATAAGGCATGGAAAAAATATATGAGAATATTCTTTCCAGGGCTTTAGCAAGCATTTATTATCAAGACAAACGAAATTAATCCTCTGCTGATTCTGATTGGATGAACTGAACACTAGCATGTTCATAAAGTGTACAACCTGGTACGTCATCTCGCAATCATTTGGCAAGCGTTCCCAAGAGTGTTCAACATCGTGGCTTCTCATTACCCATATCTCTTGGGGGTCATTGTTAATGATAGGAAAATATAGATTATTGTTAAATTCTCCCGAGATAAATCAAAAGAAAGCATTATTAAATCTTGAGTCCTTACGTTATGATCAATCACAATCCAATAAATTGAACCATTGAACGTGATACCAGACTTATGATAAAAAAAAGAATACTTGAATCATCCAATAGTTTTCCAAGTATTTGATTTCATTGACAAGACTTGAAAGAGTGTCTCATAGGGGTCTTCTTCGATCCCCATAAGTTTAAGTGACCCCTAACATGTTTATGTTTAGGATATATGGGAGCTATCGGTAGAGTTCTAACCTCTCTGGTCCAAGGATTAATTACCAACATTAAACCATCGTGTAGCATACGAGACACGCAAACAAGGCCATTGGAAGAACCAACAACCCTCCCTAGATTGAGTTGATACAGAATCTTATTAGGTACCTTGACTGTTTTCCAGAATGTCGGCATAGCTATTCTGCTATGGTTATCATTAGCAGCTGCTTTCTTTAGATGAGCTTTAACAAAATAAGGAGTTGATATCAAAGAGTACCATGACTTACAAACACTTTTGCATCGGAGAAGATCTTTAGCATCCAATCTTAAGAGTATACACATCAAACGCAACCATCTTGCAAGTCGATTTAGGGTTACTTGAGGCAGAGTCAACTTAGATGACGCAATGTATATATGTACGGTTCTCGAGCCCAGCACAACGTTTTATAGCCCACTTTCCCAATCATTCATCTTTCTTTCAAAATACAAAGAATTGGACCCGTGCGATGCACCGGGCTTGATTTTTTATAAAAAAAAATTGGACTTTTGCTTTTTTCGAAAAAAATTGAACTTTTCCTTATGTCTAAAACTTAAGTTTTTTAGACAAGTAATATTTCCTCATAAAAATTGAACTTTTCCTTATTAATTTGTAGTTTAGGCTTGATTTTTAGTGTTAAAAAGTTAGACAAATAACAAATGAACTCAAAGATTTATATTCATCATATATATAACATTGTTAAATCATAGTCAAAAGAATGCATAACGAAACCTTAAAAACACACTACGTCATAAGGATTTATTTATACTCATTGATCTATAGAAAAATAATTAAAGTAAATGTATGTTCACTTAATGGGCTTTTAACAAATCAAACTACATAGATCATATTTTGTTATTGGGCTTATATTTTTACGAACTATATGTAATCAAAATATCATATTAGGTTACATCTGTAACTTATCACCACATAGCGGCCGCTTCTTATCTTCCAGCAAGGAACAGCCCAAAAGTAACAAATAGAAAACCAAATTCGTAATCATTAGTTATTGTCAACTCAAAATACGGTATAAAGTAATAGCACTGTAGCTAGAGTGCTTCAGAGGAATAGTGGCGTTTCACTCTTATGTGGCACTATTCATTTGAGATCTCTAATGATTATATTAGTAATAGCACTGTTGTACACACATGGGTCGATTATTACATATATCTTCAAATTGGTGATGGGCTTGTTGTCTTAATATGGGCCTAGCCGACATGTCAATAACAAAAATGGGCTGAAATTG
>BQNB010085035.1:0-28582 GCA_026074375.1 Tanacetum coccineum
CAGATATACCAAATGTAATCAAGAATCATCTTGCATTACCCTTTGGGTGCAGCCACATAATTATCTAAATAACATATGAGTTTGGCGGAGGTATCATACTGCACATCAAGTAGAGGAACAAATTCTTTGTTGAATACAAGTGTTGTGAATGTTGCTTCACATCACTTCCAATAATAGCCTTTATAACTACCATTTTCAGGTTAGAGTTTGACTTAGAATTAAAAAGTGATATCCACACATACCAAAACTTGTTTGTATTCTCAAGTCTAAGGATGACTTAACTAACCATTTTCTGGTATTTTACTCATGATTAAGGATCCAAAAGTAAATATTCGAAGGTTGGGGTGTCCAATATGCATCCCTTGTGAATAACATATGAGTTTGGCGGGAACCATCCATATATTCAAAGAATATAACCAACACTCACATTTGTCTTTTGTAACAATATTCCCATACTGTTAACTGACAATGGACATATTTAGAATGATATTCACTCAAGGATTAAACATGCAAATATAGGATAACAATTATTATATGAATGAATAACAAATACCAAGTATCTTTATTCATCAGAAAATAAAAATTGTCTTACAATCCCAATTATCCAAATACTAAAAGAGATATGCATGAAACTAATTAGCAAGTTGAAGTCCAATGTATCCAACATTCTCAACTTTTCCTTTACAAGACAGCTAAATAGTTATCTAAGTAAACTTTCCGAATACCGGTTTCAAATTCATAAATTTGTAAAGAATTTGAACGCTATGATGAGTGTCGTATGTATATTTGCATACTATTGCAAGAATCATAGTATGAAATGTGACAGTGCCTTTTATGAGGTATTTGTAGTCAGCAACATACCTATTTGAGATAGTCATCTTTACAGTTTCTTAAAATGTAAAGTATTCTCATTCTTTAATGTGTATTGAAACAATGCTCTTAGTGGAGCATATTTAGTTAGCAGATTTATCATAAATGATGAAATCCATCCGTAACTAGAATTGATTACCCCTATCATCGTGTGTACACAATCAACACTATGCCTTATACAATTTGTAAACATTTGTTTTGACAGTTGTCTAAATCACTCTCAATTAGATACTGTTATTATCAGTCATCTAAACACTCTTAATTAGATACTGTTGTTGTTAGCTCATCTTGCTCTTGTGCAAAAGTAACAACTCGTCTTATACACAATATAAGATATACATGATGAATCCTTAGTTAAAAACACAAGGTTTCTATCCATGTATTAAATTATCTCAAGTGAAACATATCATTTAAGACTTGCTTCAATGATATATTGCATTGTGTTAGGACTTAATTTCTGCATATGTTTATTACATTAAACATTTATTCCAAAGGTGTTTGTTTTATTTCCTAAATTCCCAAGTGAAGTTTCATTCCAATCTCAAGGATTAACATCTAGCTTAGATAGAATGATACCTTCAATATGTTACATAACATATGAATTTTAAGAAAAAATCATAATGCTCCCACTTGATGTCAGATGTACTCTGCAGTTATCTTAATTTAATCAGAAACCATATTGTGATTATACTTAAGATCTCGGCTCATAGATGCATGATCTTAATCCACACTTGGTTTCTATTATCTTGTATACTTTAATATGATTATTAAAACTAATAACCTTTTGATTACAACCACGTCATCGACAAAAGGTAATCCTAAAGAAAGAGCTTATAAAACTAGTTGATAATAAAACAAATACAGACTCATAACCCTTTTGATTACTCATCGTCCTCGCAAGGTAATCATTAAGGAAAGAGTTATGATCCTTAATTCGCCATACGTCAGATTCAAGAAATCTGTATGACAATTAATTATCTTTATATATCTAATGCGTGTAGAAAAGAAAGATTTAATCATAGTCAATTGCTTGAGTAAGATTAAAAACTCTTGTTATCAGTCAGGCATTAATATGTATACAATCTTGTCCTTATGGGCCTTCCTTCAAAAGTAACTCATTATCACCTCATATTTTACTGTTTGGTGAAAGACCAATCAATCTCAATACATTGATTGTCTTTTAAGGATTGTATCTTTTCATTCATAGTTTTAAGATATTTATCAGATTCAAGATGTGATAATTCATCTTATTAGTTAGCAGGTTAATTATGTCCCTTTAACTAATATTCCTCAGCATTGATATGAAAATATCTACCCAGTATTGAGGCATACTTATGATTTATTGAATGAGAGTTACAAGTATACTTTGTTCAACCACCAAAAACAAAACTCCTTTTTCTATGTTATAACCTTAGTATGATATCAGCAAGTGAATTCAGAAGGTTATGTATTTTGTACTTGAATATCTTCAAGATCTATAGATGCTCTCACTTACTTTTATAAGAAGAGATGTTTCTCTAAATACTAAGTATTTAAGCAACAACAAATTGTTCTTAATCGGGACATCAAAATATAATTTACAGTTCTCATCTCTAGTTTGTTTATACTATGCTTCACAAGATACTAACAAATTTCAGAACTTTAATCAAGACATAATGGGATTCATCCCAATCCATTTATAGATAATGTCTTGAATACCTTCTAGGTTTGAACTATATTGAGTGTATCCATGACACACATAAATTTCTAACCTTGATCGATTTTGGAGGTAGAGCAATTAAGTTATCTGAAATCAAACAATATGAATATAGTTTGTTTCAACGCATTAGACATACCATAATAATGTGGTATTCCGTGAGTATTGGAATTATGAGACTACATCAGAATTCCTTAGATAACTTTATTCTCTTTAGGATCAAATACCACCAATTGGGTTAAGACAAATTGATTACAGTATTTTTAAAACCCTGTGCATTGCTATAACGTATATATCTTTGAATAGTACAATAACTTATGTTCATGTGTTTCAAGAAAAACAGAAACTCGTCAAGTATACGTTATGAGTCTTTGAATAATTCAAGGACCTTATGTTAACTCTATGTTCATGTGTTTCACGAAAACAGAACATGTCAAGTTATACGTTACAAGTCTCCGAATAATTCAAGGACATCATGTTAATGTGGTAACAAGAAGACCTAACAATGTTACTACATACTTTAAGTTATAAGTCACTGATTAATTCAAGGACTTTTTAATTACGTCTTAACAAGTAAACATAATTATACTAACTAAAGTAATCATGAACGCAAACTCTTGAGTTTAATGGTAATTTCAAGTTAATTTCATACTTCATAATCATGATTATATAATTAATCATAATTATTTTGACTAAATCATATAGTCAATAAGTTGAAGTATCTTTATATTATATCTTGACTTTTAAATGTAATAGGGCAACAAACATCTTGTGTATTTAAGTCCTAGTAGATTTATTAGTTTTCTTACCTTGCGGTCAAGAGAAAACAATTAATCATATTGTTATATGTTGTTCATAGCACACACTTAGGATTTCTCCCACTTGTGTACGGGACAACATTACCTAAAATAGACAAACCATACGACAAGCGTTCGATTATTTAAACAATATGATAGTGTCATAGATATTACAAGTAGATTTCAAAACATAATGTTGAATCAGGAATTATGGATTATTATTCTATAGACAACGTTTTGAAAAGCAACATCGGAAAGGCAACGAGTTATCTATAAAATAAAATGCATTTTCCTTAAACTACGGTCGTTCATATTCGGAAAGTAATGGATTATTTCAAAGCAAGCTAGAAATAATATGGGCAACTCACAAAGAAATGAATCTTGTAGTGTCACACCCTCAAAATTGGACGGTAGCGGAATAATAACTTTGGGGTGTGACTTTAAGGCACAAAGTATAAGTCACAGAAAACGACCTGAAAAGAGACGTTTAAAATAAATTTCTCATTCGATATATTAAAATCAGAGTTTACAAAGGGTCCCAATTATAATGCAATAGAAAACATTTTGTTTAAAACGTTTGTCGAATGGTACTCAAGTTATTAAGCCTTCAAAAATATATCCGCGCGACTCAAATGCTCCCAATGCTCAGCTAGCAAAATAATAACCTGAGAAAATACATGCAAAACGTCAACAATAATGTTGGTGAATTCATAGGTTTAAGTAAAAGCAGTATTGAAATAATTTAAAAAATATTTCAGAAGATAAGTAGCGTTACAGTATTTCAAAGTATTATTTAGGAAATCCGAATAGTGATTTAATAAAATCAAAAAGTATTTAAAAGTGGACCACAAGACTTAAGTAATGGTGGACTAAGTACGTATTCCGAAGTCCAAAACAAGTAATAGCAGACTATGTACGTATTCCATAGTCCGAAATAGGTATTATTGCGCTAACCTCATGACATTGAAGCCGTATTCGTAATTATAAGGGAATTGCACCCGAGTTCGTAATTATAAAGGATTTGAACCAGTATTCGTAATTATAAGGGAATTGCACCAGTATTCATAATTCTTAGGGATTTGCACCAGTATTCATAATTACAAGGGATTTGCACCCGAGTTCGTGTCTCTTAGGCAATAGCATTCAGGCAGTAATCTAGATAGCATACAATTTGAAAACACTTGTGTCCAAAGTAAAACAATCATGTCCAAAATTCACGGTTTCAAATATAGGTATTCAGTGATCTCAAATCTGTAGTAAACAAGTAAAAGCTATAGTAAAATAGTAAGGTATGCTTACGTATAGAAAATCAAATAAGTTTATGTAGTAAAAAAATGCACATATTCTCACCGGAAAACAGTTTATGAAAACCATTAAAGAGAAAAGGTGGGGCTATGAACTCACCTTGAGTGAATGAATCAACAAAATAGATCAAAGAGTGAAAATGCGTCATAGACAAGTCGAGAGCAACCTAATTAGATATAGGCCGAATAAGTACTAAGTACTATGAATAACTAGGACCATATATAATTCTATATAGTTACATCATGTAACACCCCCATTTTTACAAATAGCAGCGGAAGCTAATCTGGGGTATTACTTCAAGGTACAACAGTCATAATCATAGAAAACGAATCAAAAAGAGTCGTTTTTGAAAATAAGTTATCATTCATTATTTCTTTAGAGTTTTTACAAACGAGAGGTTCCCAAAATCTATACAATAAAGTTTGAATGATAACGGTTTTTCCATCGTCATGTCCTTGCCACTCCGTGCCATTAGTTACCTGAGATAAAACATGCTAAAAAGTCAACACAAAGGTTGAGTGAAATCCATAGGTTTAAGTAATATAATTTGAATGCAAATGCGATATTGGGCTACGTTGATATACACCCGTTATTGAAAACATATTTATTATTGCCATTAGCTCATGAATCCGAAGCCTTAGGGTATGGTGATACGTTATAGCCCCTGCGGGTACCTTTGCCAAAATACCCGCGTGATTTCTAATGATGTGCAATTGGTTACTCGTAACTGGGTACACCAACGGGAGTTCCATACCCAAATAGATCTATTCACTTCTTTCGCGTTATTACGGTGAGTAATTAACGGTTCATGATTATGGGACTTAAAGGCAAAGTAGTTACTTAGGCAATAGTAAATTGAAATAGCATACAGAAATAATTGCATTCATGTTTATAGCATGTATCCCCCTCGCGGGTTTATAAAAAGATTGAAATGCGAGGCTATGAACTCACCTGAACGGTTATAGGGAAATTGATAGCAAATGTATATGAAATGAAAGTAACGGCTTCGTCACGGGCAACCTGGGGTAATATATGTCAAGTCTTAGTTTGATTGAATATGTAAGATTTTACATCGATGTCGGTTTTGATATTAAAATTATCATAACACCGTTCGGGCCATCATAATTCAGAAGTCATTCAGTAAACGTTTGAGGAGCTAGGGCACTTTAAATCGTAAACCCAACAACTCAGTCAGAACGTAATACCAAGATGAAACTCCTTAATATGAAGCTCCCTAGTATTGTGGTATGATATGAATCCGGGACATGATTTTTGAAAGCACATCGATGATGAATGATATAATAGTTATAACATAAGCAGTTTTAAGCATTTTATTCAATATCTGGAAATGTTAAGCACGTCAAGCGTTAATTAAAGTTATGTCTTGTAATGTTTTGAATGTGTTTTTATACTTTTTCAAAATGTTACATTTTAGACCCTTGAGTTTAAAAAGTGGCAGAATATACCCTTGGAGTTTGCACTTTTACGACTTTGGTCCCTCAAGTTTAAAAGATATACCAAGTAAACCTTGTACTTTAAAAAGTGACATAATAGACCCTTGTAGTTATAACTTTGATAAAATGACACTTTTAGTCCTTTTAGTTATAAGTTTCTGAAAGTTACGATATATATCCCATGCATGGATAATTTTTACAAAACATGTTTAAATTGCCATGCAAGCTTATTTTAACATTTCAATAGACATTTATAAGTTATAATAAACTAAAATATGAAGATTTAACACAACGCAAGTTTAAATTAACGATTCGTTAAGCTAGGAAGCAAAACGGGTCATATTAGGGTTTTAAAATGAAAACGTGCGGGTTTTAAGCTCAAATTCTTTCATGAATTATCAAAGCACTTATTTTAATGTTAGTTAAGCTTATTGGGATAGATTATAACAATAGTTTACAAGCTTAGCTTATAGATTAAGCAAAAACATGAAATTAGGGTTTCGGGTGTACGGTTTTGGATCAAAAAGGTATAACACATAGGTTTTTGAGTTCAAAGCTTTATATTATGATTTTAGCATGATCATATGAACATTATAAAGGTATGAATACAGAATATAAGCTTAGAGAACCTGGTCTTGAGCTTATAGCTTAGAAACGGGTCGGAATTGAGACTTTTAGCTTCGTACGCCTAGAATAACGACTCCGGGGCTTCGTTTCTTGGTTTCTTTTGCTTCCTTTATGTACTTGAGCCTTATTAAGACCTCTTAGGATCTATTAGAGCAAATTATTGCTTCTATGTAAGGGTTATAGAGGAGGAAGTGGGGGATGAAGAAAAATGAAGTGTTTAGGGTTCTATTTATAGGCGAATGACCCTTAAAGGCCAAGGTAAGCTATGTGATCTGGTTAGGACATGTGGGAAGTCTAGAGGGTGATGAGGAGGGGCTAGAGGATGTGTTGTTTAAGCTAGAAAGTAGCCTTGATGTGTTGGCTTGGTCTTGGTATGCCGCGGCTAAGAAAGAAGAACAAGGAACCATGTGATCAATTTTTAAACTATAAATGAAGTAGATATTTGTGTGAGGTGCTTGTAAGCAGCTTAGGGATGAAGTAGCATGGTCATCAAGGTGCTTGATTGCAAGAAAACTTTCAAAATGGGTCAAAATGCAAAGGTTATGAGTTTCGGGTACATTAGGGCTCAATTAGGGTTTTCAAGCTTGAATTTCATGTTACAATTTGATAGGAATGATCGGTTACTGATCAAAGATTTACATTAAGGATTATAATCAAAAGTTGATAGGTGGTTTGGGTTAAAATGGGTAGAAAATGAGTAAACGGGTCAAAAGTTACAATTAGGGCATAATTAGGGTTTTCTAGCTTTGTTTCTTGTACATTGTTGTTAATATGGTGAAATGATGATGGAAAGTGATTGATAATGTTGTAATTTATGTTATTACCACTTATTTGAGAGTTGGTTTGAGTTTACAATGGATAAAAATCAAGAAACGAGTCATGATTTAGAAACTAGCTCGGTTTTAGGGTTTAGGGTTTTGAATTAGGGTTTTGAGTGTAAAAAGATGTATGAAAGTTTATGAATAGAATAATTAGGGTTTACACATTGTATATTGAGTGTAGTAGCTTGTACACAAGTGGTGGTGAAGAGATTAGAATGAAAACGGAGGTAAAACGGCTATTTTGGAGATCATGCTTAATGACTTGTACATTGAGCTTTTAGAGACTTGTACTTTGACTTGAAGAGATTTTATATTTCAAATGAGATGTTATATTACTTGTACATATGCTTTAGTAGCTTGTGCATTCACTTTAGATGTTAATCCTTCATGGAATTAGGGTTTAAAGGCATATGATAACGGTTTAAAGCCCGTTTTGATATAACGTTGCGAATGGTACATTATAGGAATAATGTACTTTGTAAAAATGATATTATGATATTGACTTGATATATTATGATGATTGCTTGACATATATGAAGATAGGATTGCCATATGTAGGTTGCCTGAGCCCGTTAACTTTAGTTATGCAAGAAATGTTGCACATTGAGATATTGGCAAAGTAAGTAATGTAATGTAATAAAGCGAAAAATTTCCCTGAAAAAGGTGAGTTCATATATAACTGATAGATTGTACATCATCTAACTTAAATAGATTGGATATTACATTTATTTTTTTTTGTAAATTGCGGGTTGTTATAACCCATCTAATTGTGTTTGTGAAATAATGTTTAAATCACATTTGATAAATAATAATCATGTATTTGAACTCGTATAATCGTGTAACTAGTATAATCGCCTTTGTAAAATAATATTTATAAAGTTTAAAACAAGTATAAATATCATTTAAGTGTTTCCAAAATGTTTCACAAATTTTTTTATTAAAAACGAACCAACACTATTCACGTCAGGAAATAGTTTTCTGAGTTTACAAATATACATCGAAAATTATGAAAATCGAACCGGTTTATTTAAAATGTCATTTCGAAAACTTTGTAGTTTTTTACATTTAGACCGATCAGACCCGTAAGCCCTCGAAATGAGATTCAGCAGCTGCTGAAGCGTACACAGTTTTCAGCTTTTATATATAATGTTCGATAACTTTGAAACGTCGTATCTTACTCGTTTTAACTCCGTTTTTTGTGATTCTTTCGAGCACGTCTTCGTAATTAAAAGTTTTATAATTATTTTCCAAAAATGTATCTGTTGTGAACAGTAACTTTTATAAAATTAGTTTTATAAAAGTTTAATTAACGTATAACTCGTAAACTATGTATCTTCTTCGTTATAAATCCATTTTTCTAGTTTCTTACCTTTTTGGAATCGTCATGAGACGTACTATTTTTATAACCTATAAAATCCATGCTTTAAAATTCGAACTTAAACAGCCCCTTTTTAATACATATGTATTTATTTATATTACTTTGTTTTTGTTAGTTTTTAGTTTAGATAAAATACCACAAGTCCTTTATATCACATGTCTTATATATATTATAAGTCCTTAGTCCATATTTTGTCCAAGAATTTGTCCAACATATTTATTTAACTTCATAAACATTATAATTAAATAATTATTCACAACTTTAACAAATACATTATATAAATATTTCATTGCTTGTAAATCCTTGATTACAACATATTAGCATATTTTGAGCGTCACATTAGCCATGTATAAGATAATTTTGTGTACGATTTAACATGTACATATTTTATAAACTTTATAAAATATACCTAGGTGGTGATTTAACCATACACAATTATATAAAACATGAAAATAAATAAGATGATAAGTTAGGTGTAACACCCCCAAAAATATTTACAACGCAGCGGAATACCACATGGGGTGCTACTTCATAATACACAGCGCTAGATACAAGAGAACGACCTCTAAATGTGTCGTTTGTAAAACAATCTCGTTGATTTTCTAAAATCAAAATAATAGTTGTCCCATAATTGCATCACCATGAAAAACTTGAATGTAAAGACTCCAATGCACATCAAATAATCCAAGCATCTAATTCACCTGAGAAAAACATGCTTAAAAGTGTCAACATTAAAGTTGGTGAGTTCATAGATTAGTTTAAATATAAATGTAAGTTTCAACTGAATGTATTTATCCACTGTATCATCACAGTACCATGTAA
Organism: Tanacetum coccineum; assembly: GCA_026074375.1. NCBI lineage: Eukaryota > Viridiplantae > Streptophyta > Magnoliopsida > Asterales > Asteraceae > Tanacetum > Tanacetum coccineum. Next base: position 9,771 of record BQNB010085035.1, read on the forward strand.
AAATCCCAAAGATTTATAAAGAATGCACAACACATTTTATGTCACCAAAAGTACCAAATCTTATCCCAAAGATTTTATAAAGAATGCATGGTTAATTTAATGTCACCAAAATGTACCAATCTTATCCCAAAGATTTTTATAAATAATGCATGACAAATTTAATGTCACCAAAATGTACCAATCTTATCCCAAAGATTTTTATAAATAATGCATGACAAATTTAATGTCACCAAAATGTACCAATCTTATCCCAAAGATTTTTATAAATAATGCATGACAAATTTAATGTCACCAAAAGTACCAATTATGTATTTGTCGGGGGGCCCTATAGTCCCAACGTTATAATCCGACATGTTATAACGTTCGTTCCCAGTGATAGCTAGTCACCCGAACGGGGGTTGTCAATCCCGAATAGATCTATTTTACAGTTCATGACGCTGTGACGTAGACTTGTATGTACCCAATTCGGGCAGTGATACAAATAATGTATATATACTCCCGTTACCGGTGTCCCCTCCAAGAACACCCGGGCAGTAATGTAAAAATATGTACTCCCGTTACCGGTGTCCCCTCCAAGAACACCCGGGCAGTAATTTTGTTGTTATCAGTTCAATCAGCCTAAGCTAATCCGTAATCATTTCAAATGTTTAAGTAGCATTGTTGACCAAAAATGAAGTCAAATAATGTATCCCATAGCGAGCTATGCAAATAAGTATGTAAACCAATTTGTAAACAATCATGTAAATGCATTTGTAAACAAGCATGTTCTCACCCCAAAAATATATGTAAAACTAGTAAAACATGGGGCTATAAACTCACCTTGATCAAAATCCCTTAAAACAATCACATTGTTATAAGATAACCGAGTAAGTATAAGAATTTGTAGACAAGCATGTATCCCCCTCGCGGGTTATAAAACATTCAAAAGATTGAAAAGCGAGGCTATGAACTCACCTTGATCAAAGACCACGATCAAATAATCCAAATAAATCACAACCGAATCTGCAACGATCTCGGCCACGACCTATAATTATGTCGCTCTATTATAATACACGTATTAAATACGATCAACGATGCGTACATCGTAACGACGAAATCATACATATTTTTATATGTATACATACATATATACATGTGATGAGAAATCCACTTGCGCGTCTTTAAACCTTAACCCTTAGTATATTTTATGTATATATACTATTTTCCGTCTAATCATAACTTATGTCGAATATTTATCGAAAGTTACTATTTTTAGACCTTCCGTTTTTAGAATCGAGTAATGATCTTAAATAATTAATTGAAATAATATATTAACCGACCTTTAGTTTTGACCCGCTATATCTTAACTTTTAAAGCAGACAATCCTTGCGACAAAGTAAAACGTCATTACGAACAACTTTCGTGTTTCGCCGGAAGGCTGAAACGGACTCGAAAGTGCTCGAATCGTTTAATTAATAGATATGTCAGATTTAATATATTAAAAATAACTTATTTTCTATTAAAGTGTATATTCCGATTTCGATCCAGTTTCTTCGTTATTGGGAGTTAGAAGTCCCGTTTTATGTCTAAATGTCCGTAAAAATATAATTTGTTATCTTTTGTAAACCAAAGTCTAACTTATCAAAGTCTCGAATCCCGAATCCCATGTTCCGATTTCTGATTTAAATTACTCGTTATATAAAGGCACTAAAGTCCATTTTTAGTCCAATTCTCGTCTCAAATATGTCTAATACCGCTTATAACTTTATATCAATCCCGTTTTTATATTTATATCACATTTTTATTAGACCGCGCAAGTTCTAATATTTTCCATCACATATTATTCGTTAATCAATTAAATGAAACAATTTAATACTTTGTGGTGCAAAACCAACTCACCCCTTTTCGGTGTCACCACAATCAAACGCACCCGTTTCGGTGTTATCCCACAAACCCGACGCACCCCGGCTGTTTTCGACAGCCGAACCAAACAACCCTTTCCCACCCGGTTGTCCCGAGCCATACTCGACTCCCCGGCTGTCCCCGACTGTCCCCGGCTGTCCCAGCAGCCTAGCCCGACACCCCGGCTGTTTCGACAGCCAACACAAACATCCCTCGTCCCCCCGGCTGTTTGGCAGCCTACCAAACGCACCCTAAATGGGTCATTAAACCTAAAACCAAGCACACCCTTCGGGTGATTATTACCGAAATCAAACACACCCTTCGGTGGTTGTTTTACACACGAACCAAACCCGACAACCCCTCCCCCCCGGCTGTCCCCGCAGTCAACCCGACCCAAACCAACAAACAAACACCCCTTGGTGTTATAAGACAAACTAAACGCACCCCTTTTGGTGGTGGCCGCCACCCACACGCACCCTACGGTGGTGGCTGCCACCCCAAACGAACACCCCTAGCTGTTTATAACAGCCAACCGCACCCTTGGCGGCTGACCACCCAACCCAACACCCTTCGTCGGTGATAAACACAACCCGAACGCACCCTTGTCGGGGCTTATATAGCGTAACAAACCACACCCGAATGAGAATAAAACCAACCGCACCCTTATTGTTGCTTTCGGCTGGAAACCACAACCCGACACACCCGGGGTTGTCCCCGGCTATTTGACGACAGTGGTGGTAGCGGCGGTGGGAGTGGATGGTGGTGATTTTAGGCGCGTGGTGGGAAGTGTTGTGGGGATCTGATATGATCCGGTCAGAGGGGCCTTTTGGTCTTCGCCGGAAAAGCCCGCCGGAAAAGTTTTCCGGCGGCGGCGGCATGGTGGCCGGCGGTGGCTGGCCGGTGGCCGGATATTTTGGGAGAGAGAGAGTTTGAGGGTGGTGTGTGTTATATAAAATGAAAAATGAAATGAAATATAAGTATAAAATTTATATATATATATATATATATATATATATATATATATATATATATATATATATATATATATATATATATATATATATATATATATATATATATTAAATGTGGCAAGTCCCTAATAGTATGGGGTTAAAAGTGTAACTTTTTAATAAAGTTTTTATAACTATCGGTTCGGGACTCATTTGAGCGGCTTAACGAATGATTCAACGCACGAAACTTGCGCCATTGTTTTTCAAATCATTTTTCCGATAAAAATGAGTATTCGCTTGATAATATTTCAGAAATATTTTATAACATTAAATAAAATATTTGTTATTCATTTTGCGAACCGGTTTTGCCTCGTCCGAAATAGAATGGATTTAAGCTCGGTTTCACGTTATCAACAACGCTTCTAATTAAAAATGATGAATAATTTATTTAATATTTTTATTAATATAATATATGATATATTTAAAACAAATTTAATTATTTTTGTGTGTCCGCGTTGTATATTGTTCGAATAATGTTTGCGGTGCTGTTTTAGCCCTTTTCGGCTCGTTTCCAGGTCTCGGGCAAAACTAAAAAGTTGTCAGGAATGTCGTTTCACATCGAATTGCTTTAGGGTCCGAGCTGTGAAAACGTGATTTAGATGATCGTTCTTATAAGTCAAGCCAGACCCTAAAAGTCAAAGTTGAAATCGTCATTCAAAAATTAGAAAATTCTCGGAATGTTCCCAGAACCTACCCCTTAAAGAAAAATCTCGTCCCGAGATTAAATTTGTGTTATCCGATTGTGTGACCGAGAAAAGGTTTAAAATCTGATAAACCGTTTCTAAGCAAGACGATGATAACTTTCTTCAGCAAGATTAGATGTTTCGACACTTCTCAACATACCAAAAGTTTGGCTAAGTTGACCAGGATATATGATATGTGCTTAATTACACATATCTTTTACCTCTAAAAACGAGCTTATAATGACCCAAAAACAGACAAAAATTGCCAAATATATGTGTGTTTGCATTTGTATTGTGCTGGAAGTGGATTATCATCAAAAAGACAGAACAACCAAGCCAAAATGGACAAATCTGAGCATGGAAGGAAAAGACTGTGCAAAATTCAGCCAAAGTCCAAAAAAATGACAAGTAGACGTCAATATGAAGGATCAGCAGTCAAACCGGAGCCGGAACTGAAGAATACTGTTGGATGCAATCTTTACCCATCTGATGGGCCGGGAAAGCCAAATAGGTAATTTTTTGATGAACTGTGAAGACCAAGAGGGGTCTCAATTCAAATTACAACGACCATTTGTGGCAATTGACAATGACTGTGAAGACTTTGAAGGACCCAATCCTAGCCCAGTTCAGGCCAATCTCAGCCATTGTTTACACACTAAACCCACTTCCAGAACCTTATTGGGGCTTTAAAAAGGCCCAATTACCAAACCTGTAACCTTATTGGCCAGACACACTCATTGGGCCCAATCAAAGCCCAATTACAAAGCCCAACACAAAAACAAGCCAAATAAGGCCCATTATATCCCCTTTTTATAAAACTTTAGGGGCTAAAAAATGCAAGTTTGAAAGTTGTTTTATAAAAGAAAAAGAGAAAAATAAAACACAAGGGCTGAAAATGTAATTAACCAAAACCCCTTTTCTTTTAGTAAAAAAACAGCAGGGACCATTTTTGTAATTGTCCCTAACCTCTTAGTTATAAACCACAAGGACCTAAAGTGTTACTTTCCAAATTTGTTTATAACTAAAAACGGGCCAAATTAAAATGAAAGAGAGAAAGAGATGGAGGACTAGTGTTGCATCTTTCCCATTCTTCTCTTTTAAACCAAACGAACAACCCTGCAACCCAACCCACTTGGCGCCAAAACCCAAACCACCTCTCCCCCTGTTTTCACTGCCAAGCACTCTCCAGTAAACCTCTTCAAGATATCCCACACCCTTTCCAATTACCCTGTCCCCTTATAACCCTTTCCAGTTCAAAACACTCAACCCCGTAAAACCCCTTCAATGGCTGAGATGAAGTCAAGAATTATGGAAGGCTAGGATTGATGCCTGGACATTGTACACTCACAAGTAGCACAACCCATGAACAAAGAAACACTTTGGACTTGTATAAAAGCTAGAAGAACAAGCCGAAGTAGACACACCATGTTACACCACTTTTTTATGTTTTTTTTAGTATAATTCAAATTCAGTATTTCTTTCAAGTGTTTTAATGTAATTCAACTAAGTTACATGTTATTTCATCATTTGTTTTCAGTTTGAAGTTGAATTAATCAAATAAGCTTTAAATAAGCTCATTTGAGCTTATTGCCTCCTATAAGCTCAATTTCAGTCAAATATTGTTGTTTAAGCTGTCATTTACTCATTGTACCTGTTTACATCTAATCATGATCACTTGAGTTACTTAAGTTCATTTTTGAGTAACAAGGGAGAAATAAGCTAGTAGAGTAAGTGCTTGTTTCCTCCTAATAAGCTAATACTTTTACAGTTTAAACAGCTTAAGTAGGTTAAATTTAGAATGTGTAGATAAAAAGTTTTAGCTGTTTTAGTCTTTAAAAAGTTTTTAATCTCACTTTGTTTTGACAGAAAAATATAAAGGTGTGTTTGGTATAAGGTGAATTTGACTCTTAAAGTCAACTGCACCTTGTCAATTCTTTTCATACATTTGTGTTAGGTTATGTTATCAAGTTCTAAATAAGTATTAAGAATTAGAGAGTAGAAATTAAAAGTTTAGAGCTTATAAGTTTAGTGCCAGCACCAGGGCATATTTTATTAACTAGACTTTTGTTTTTAGGTTGTTAAAAGTTTTTTTTAGAGTTCAAGTTTGTTTAGTGTTCACTTGAGTTCATTCTAGTGAAGTGTAGGATATAAAAGTTTAGCTTGTCTTTGAGAAAATTGCACATTGCACCAGCAACACCATTTACATCAGCAAAACAACAGCATATCAACATAGTTTTCTTCATTTTACTTTTTGAATTTTTCTATTTCTATGAAAAACTTTGCAAAAACTTTTTACCTAGGTAGATTCTAGATAGATTGTTTAGCTTACTTTCAAAATTCAGTTCTATGGTTGAAAAATAAGCTGCTAAGACTTAGTTTAAAAAGATTTTAAAAACTGTTTCATTAAAACATTGCATTTTTCAGCTAAATTTTCTTTCTAATATTGTTAAACACAGGTTAATAATAGTTTAGAATCCCTTAATATACATCTTAAACTTCAATAAGCTGCTTTTAGTTTTAGTTTTCAACAAGTATTAAGCTCTCAATAAGCAAAAATCCAAAAATTTTACTTGTGCCTTACTTTCTGTAACAGCAATGGATCAGCTTATTTTTTAGCTTATTCTTTAGTTAAAAGCTAGAAGAGCTTTTATTAAAGTTGTTAGCATTAAGCTAATAAGCAACTTTGTAGTTTTAAGTTTTTGCTAATTCTCAAAATTTAATAAGCCAAAAATAAGCTCAAGCACAGGGTCTGTTTTGTTCTTTTCTCAAATTACAAGGTTACCCGTTTTCTCTTTAGTGTAAAATTTTCAATATTCGCCCGCCTACCTTGTACTTTCTTTTATTGCAATTCCTACCCTGTCTTTCCTATTTTCTTTTAATTTTCCTTTTTTATTAATAAGTATTATTAGTAATTAGGTTAGATTTTTAATAAATCCAATTAGTTGAAAAATAAAAAGTAGAAATTAGGGCTTTTATTTTTGTACTTTCTACCTTTGTAGTTTCTAAAAATCATTTTTCCATAATTTTTTCAGTTAAATTTGTATTTTCTAGGAATTAAAATAGAATTTAGCCAATTTCTTTTTCTTAGAAAAATCATAAAAAATAGAAAAAATAGTTGAAAAATTAAAATTCTTTTTGCATTAATTTTCATTTTAAATCTAGTATTTTTTAAAAATAAAAGGGAAATATTTTAGTTGTTAATTTTAGGAAAAAGTTTTATTTTTGTAATTAATTAAATTTAGAATATTTTAAAAAAATCCAAAAATTAATAAAAAAATATATTTCTTTTTTACAAAATTTTCTTTTGTCATTTAGTGTCTAGGAAAAATATAAAATTTAGTATAGGCTTTATTTTTCTTAAATTTCAGTTTTAGACCCGTTTTACCGGGTACGTTTTACCGTTTCTTTTCGTTTAGCATTCAAACGACCTCCGTTTTTGTTCTAGTTTTCTTTATTTTTCAAATTAAGTTAATTAGAATTTAATTTTGATTTTTAATTTAATTTAGCATTTATTTTCTTAATTTTTAATATTTAGGTTTCCCGATACCTTATTCTGTTCCCCGTATTTAATTTAGATTTAATTTTAGGATTTCCCTATAACTAATTTTGTTTCCCGTAGTATTTAAGATCCCCATTTCCTATACTTGTTTCCCGTAGATTAAATTAAGTTTTATTTAATTAACTTTAGTTTTTCCATCATTTAATTTCTCATCAAACCAGGATAAATTTCAATTGCAGCCTCGTTGGGACATACGACCCGGGAATATCTCTTCCGGAATCTTTTTATCATGATTTGCCTAGTATTATTTTGTATATATTACTATTTTGGATAACAATTTTTGCGGCGTTGCCGGGGAGGCATTTGCTACGTTTCTACTCGAGTTGATACTGAAACTTATACTATTATTAATATATCATATTAAAAAACACAAAAATATTTTTCTTTTCTTTTTATTAGTACATTATCTTATAAAATAATTAAAAAAAAAAAAAAAAAAAAAAAAAAAAAAAAAAAAAAAAAAAAAACAAAAAATTGTCCATAAAAATTAAAAAACCTAATTGGTAAATTACCAAAATATAATATTCTCAACTGAGGTTTATCATAATAAGTTCCGGTTGAATATATTGCAGTTCCCAATCGAACAAATGATTTAAAAATTGAATTTGTGTCACTAACGATATCGGGCTCACCTACATTCTGATTTAACAAACTATAAAGTGGGTATAGGAGGGTTGTTCCTAGGAACTACGACCCGAAATGGTGAATTATGCTTGCGCTATTCATTTACTCCTCCGCTCAACCTTGTGCGTTTTTTCTTCGGAGAGCTACGTTGATAGTAAGTCGATTATTTGGCTTAAGTTGTCTATTTGTTTTTGTCCAATTGGAATTATGCTGTCATAATCCAAAAAACCAAAAAAAATATCTTCTTTTTCCTTCTTATACGTTTAATTCTTTTCTTGTCCCTCTTATTGTATTAATTAGATGGATTCTTATCTCTGTTTTGAATGTGTAGGGTGGTGGACAACCGAGGATAACTCTGATTGTTATTCGTGCACGTGCCAATCAGTGCGGTTGTCGTCTCATTGTTGGGAGTTTGTCTTAGTGTACTTATTGGAATTGTAATTCAAATCGATTTTTAAAACTCGCGTACTTTTTGATCCAATCTCCAAGTTTCTCTTACCACACCCACACTCCTCTCAGCAAATCTTGTGTGGAATTTTGGGAAACAAGGTCAATATTGTCATGCTGTACCTCCTCAAAGCTAGGTTATCTATCCAGAGCCGGATTACACCTTGGATTTCAATTCCCCGCAAGATTCACATATTCTTCAACAGCAAAAATCTTTGCTGTGCAAAATGTGGGGTCCCTCAGCGACTATTGGAATGTCAAACCGATGAGTCAAAACTCTCATTCTTTCGGTTGTTTGACCAACTTCCAAACCCCGCAATTTTACGTCAATCATCCATACCTCCTCAACCAATGAGCATGGAAGCTTTGCAAGCCAAGAGGACTAATGAAATCGATTGAATGCTTTCTCAAAAAGTTTAATGTATCTCTTTTGGGAAAATGCCTAAGGTTCGCTTTGGCAAGCTTGGGACACTTTTTTGAAGTTAAGCAACGCTCAATTCGAGGATGTGCAAGAATTGCTTTGCAAACTTGTTCAAAATGTGGGAAATCATAAGGGCGGCTATCTGAGTACATCAATATCGGATGGAATCGCCCTCTCGTCTACTGTGATAATGATGATGACGAGGACTAATACCATTGCAATCACACCCGTTTTATCAACCGAGGAGCCCGTAAACTCTCTATATTATGGAGGATGAGCATCTTGAAACAATTCGGCAACGATATCAACGAATTCATAAAGTATAGGTTGAATTCCTTGTACCAATCCCAAGTGAGGTCCAAAGGTGTTCCCAAATGTGTGTGTTGTGCCTTTTCATGACAATTCTCGCCTCTTGACATTTCACAAGGTATCAATCTGAGGATTTCTATGTTTCTAACGTTGATTCTACTTCGACTGATGAAGAGTCCTTCTCTAGTAACGGATGCGAGTATGTTGAGGATCACATACCACATATTCTGAGCCGTTTGCTCGAAGGTGATGGAGATTGGTATTCCAGATGTTGGAAGGATTGAGGATGACATTCTTTTGATCAATGTCGATTCCCTTCTTGAAAAATTGTGAAATGTCAATGTCTTGTTGCTAAATCGATGATTAAAAGATAATCACGTTCCATCTTCCGTTGTTGGACCAAAGTCTAATCCACTATTTCCTAACATTTTCTTGGAGGAGACTAAACCTTTGATAATTCTTTGCCTCGAAATCGGAAAACTTTCTGCTTTAATTTGGGAAGAGCCTAGTTAGTGCAGTACCCTAATCCTTCTGGTTATCTCTTCAAGATCTATAAAAGCTTTCCTTACATTGTAACGATTATTTTAATGAGAAGAGTTTGGCAGTACACTACTCATGGTTATTTTTTTCTCAATATGTTTCGTTTATCTTTGATCTTTTCGATATTTTGATCAGTTTCCTCCTACGATAGGAGTGATTTTTAATCATGAGAAGTTCACCAATGACGCTCGCTAAATATTCATATCGCCACCGGAGTTTGATCGTTTCTGCTTTAAGATGAGCCCGAGCTGGGCAATTTACAATGTGGATGTGCGTGGGGAAATAAATTTTTTTTACATAAAAAAGGGGGGGGGGGTGGGGAGGGGTTAAGTGGGTGGCGAAAAACCAAAGGAGTTCATGTGCATAATGTTTTGCCCCACCTTAGTTAGATTTCATACTTCTAGTGAATCCATTTTCGCTTGATGTTGTATGGATCTTTCTCCATTTCTTTCATTCCCGTTATTCCACCTTATTCTTCTCTCCTGTGGGGATGAAGACACAATTTGACACCGGCATTTCCAAAAGTATCACATTTTTATAGGCGGATGTATCTCATCGGAGTGGAACTTTCATGAAATTTCAATACTTATCGTAGTCACTTGTATGAAAGGTCGAATGATAATTTAATTTCAATTGTTTCCTCAAGGAATCCATAATCCCTTGTGATGGGTCCAGCATGTGACCCTAAACAGGCTTCGTGGGAGGCACCCATGCTTATCATAGTTTATCGTAGGGGTTAGTTGTAGTTATGTAGTGGTAAATAAGTGTTTTGTGTTGTGGTGTAAAATGCTTGTCCTTTCCATTACACGTGTTTCCATGTCTGTTGTTGTTGTTTATTGTCCAGGAGTGCCCGGATTGTGAAGGCTCTCTGTTTTTGTCATTTCATCAAAGTTTCACATCCTCAGTTATTTGGGAAGCCGATATCCTATCTTATCGACTAACGTTTTATCTTTTGGCATACCTCATAACAAGCCTTAGGAATTAATGTAGTTCCTCAAAAATTCGAGGACGATGTTTGTTCTAGTTTGGGGGGGTATCTTCGATTTGATTGTTTCTGCAAGCTTTGTTACAAGGTAAACCGTTTTTTCCACCAAATACCAAAAACATGAAAAAATTGAAAATTTTTCAAAAATATAATAAGTGTTTTGTCGCGGTTTTGCTTTTCTTTTGGGTGAATAAGATAATTTTTGACTTGATTCGGGGCGTGTTGCCTAGCTAGTCCTTTAGGCACAAGTTTCACGAATTCTATTGCTTTGAATTTTAAAAATGTGAAGAACGAGAAATGATAGAGTTAAATACAAGTTTATGTGCTAAGCAAGATTCTTCTAAAAACTTATTCGAGATAAATGTGGTTTTCTCTCCGTAAAATTTCTAATACATCTATCATTAGTACTCAATTTTAATTCAACTAAGTCAAATCGATGTTTTCAGAAAGAGCTTCAAATTTGTAACTTGAGTTTTCAAAAACGAGATTTTGTTAGTAATTTAAAAGATAAATGCCAAAGAAGCATGAATGAAATGTGAATGGCAAATACATGCTTTGATATGAAATTTTGCCAATGAAGCTTGCAGTTGATATATGGAGCTGAAGTTAAAGATGTTTTGGTCGGTGATATTTCCCACTCCGCTAGCACGAGGTGGGGGTTCAAACTAAGAGTCTTTGCTTCTAGGGATTTGGTGTGGTCGTGATATCTCACTTGGAAGGAAAGTCTTAGGTGAGGTTCAAACTAAGAGACCAATCCTTAGCCATATTAGGAAGAAAGGTGTTGTGTGATTCCACTACGCTAGCAACGGGGTGGGTTTTCAAACTAAGAACACCGGTCGTTGGTTGTGATATCCTGCTCCGTTAACCACGAGGTAGGGGTTCAAACTAAGCCTACGCATTCCTTGCTTTAAAGAAAACTTTTTGTTTATGATATTGAAAATGTTGCAAAAAGTTTAAAAGTTTAAATCTCGAAATCAATGTTACGAAGTCTTATTAAATTGTTTTGCTTTTAAGTCTTGTTATATTAATCTTGGATTATGATATGAAAATAAGTTGATCTTGGTTAAATTAAAATGAGTACACTCATTCATGCGTTTTATCCATATTGGGAGTTGAAATTCACAAGTCATAAGTATGAGGGATTATCATATAAACTTATATAGACAATGTTATTGTTTAATTGCTTAGCTTGGAATACTTGTGAAAATTCGAGGACGATGAATTTATCCGTGAAGGGACATCCGTAGATCACCTCTGCGGGCGCTTCTCATTTCTATGATCCCTGTATGATAATAAAGAAAGTCAACTTGTTAAAAAAATGGTGGAAAATCCAAAAATCATTAGTTGTTGTTAGTGTAAATTCAAAAATAGTGAAATCGGGGCTACGTGTGTTTTCATAACTTTGTGTGGGACACACAATACCTTAGCTTTGGGGGATTTGATTTGTGCTTCTAGTACACATATCTTTTACCTCTAAAAACGAGCTTAAATGACCAAAAACAGACAAAAACTGCCAAATATATGTTTGTTTTGCATTTGTATTGTGCAGGAAGTGGATATCATCAAAAAGACAGAAAACCAAGCCAAAATGACAAAACTGGAGCTGGAATGGAACATGACTGTGCAAAATCAAGCCAAAGTTCCCAAAAAATGACAAGTCAGATGTCATTATGGAAGAAATCAGCAGTCAAACCGGAGTCGGAACTGAAGAATACTATTGAATGCAATCTTTACCCATCTGATGGGCCGGGAAAGCCCAATAGTATATTTATGAAGACTGTGAAGACCAAATGGGTCCTCAATCAATTACAACAGCCCATTTGTGTGCAATTGACAAAGACTGTGAAGACTTTGAAGGCCCAATCCTAGCCCAGTTACAGCCAATCTCAGCCATTGTACACACAAAACCCACTCCATAACCTTATTGGGCTTGAAAAAGCCCAATAACCAAACCTGTACCTTATTGGGCCCAGACACACTCAATTGGGCCCAATACAAGCCCAATACAAGCCCAACACAAAACCCAAGCCCAAATAAGGCCCATTAATCCTTTTTATAAAACTTTAGGGGCTAAAAATGCCAAGTTTGAAAGTTGTTTTATAAAAGAAAAAGAGAAAAATAAAACACAAGGGCTGAAAATGCAATTAACCAAAACCCCTTTAATTCTTTTAGTAAAAAAACAGCAGGGACCACTTTTGTAATTGTTCCCTTACCTCTTGTATAAAATCCACAAGGACAAAAAGTGTTACTTTCCGAAAGTAGTTTATAACTTAAAAACGGGCCCAAAAGAATTGAAAAGAGAGAAAAGGGGGGGGGGGGGGGGGGGGGGGGGGGGGGGGGGGGGGGGGGGAGGGGGGGGGGGGGGGAGATGGAGGACTAGTGTTGCATCTTTCCCATTCTTCTCTTTTAAACCAAACGAACAACCCTGCAACCCAACCCACTTGGCGCCAAAACCCAAACCACCTCTCCCCCTGTTTTATCACTGCCAAACCCTCTCTACAGTACACTCTCAGCTATCCCACACACCTTTCCCACTTACCCTGTCCCCTTTAGTACAAACCTCTTTCCAGTTCAAAAACAACTCATAACCCGTAATACCCCTGCAATGGCTGAGATGAAGTCATGATTATGAAGGCTAGGATTGATGCCTGGACATTGTACACTCACAAGTAGCACAACCCATGAACAAAAGTAAATCAATTTGGACTTGTATAAAGGCCTCAGTAAGTAACAAGCCGAAGTAGAATACACCACTTTTTTATGTTTTTTTAGTATAATTCAAATTCAGTATTTCTTTCAAGTGTTTTAATGTAAGTCAACTAAGTTACATGTTATTTCATCATTTGTTTTCAGTTTGAAGTTGAATTAATCAAATAAGCTTTAAATAAGCTCATTTGAGCTTATTGCCTCCTATAAGCTCAATTTCAGTCAAATATTGTTGTTTAAGCTGTCATTTACTCATTGTACCTGTTTACATCTAATCATGATCACTTAAGTTACTTAAGTTCATTTTTGAGTAACAAGGGAGAAATAAGCTAGTAGAGTAAGTGATTGTTTCCTCCACTAAGCTAATACTTTTTACCAGTTTTAAACAGCTTATGTAGGTTAAATTTAGAATGGTGTAGAGGTAAAAGTGTTAGCTGTTTTAGTCTTTAAAAAGTTTTTAATCTCACTTTGTTTTGACAGAAAAATATAAAGGTGTGTTTGGTATAAGGTGAATTTGACTCTTAAAGTCAACTGCACCTTGTCAATTCTTTTCATACATTTGTGTTAGGTTATGTTATCAAGTTCTAAATAAGTATTAAGAATTAGAGAGTAGAAATTAAAAGTTTAGAGCTTATAAGTTTAGTGCCAGCACCAGGGCATATTTTATTAACTAGAACTTTAGATTTTAGGTTGTTAAAAGTTTTTTTTAGAGTTCAAGTTTGTTTAGTGTTCACTTGAGTTCATTCTAGTGAAGTGTAGGATATAAAAGTTTAGCTTGTCTTTGAGAAAATTGCACATTTGCACAGCAACACCATTTACATCAGCAAAACAACAGCATATCAACATAGTTTTCTTCATTTTACTTTTTGAATTTTTCTATTTCTATGAAAAACTTTGCAAAAACTTTTTACCTAGGTAGATTCTAGATAGATTGTTTAGCTTACTTTCAAAATTTCAGTTCCTAAGGTTCAAAAATAAGCTGCTAAGCTTAGTTTAAAAAAGCTTTAAAAACTGTTTCATTAAAACATTGCATTTTTCAGCTAAATTTTCTTTCTAATATTGTTAAACACAGGTTAATAATAGTTTAGAATCCCTTAATATACATCTTAAACTTCAATAAGCTGCTTTTAGTTTTAGTTTTCAACAAGTATTAAGCTCTCAATAAGCAAAAATCCAAAAATTTTACTTGTGCCTTACTTTCTGTAACAGCAATGGATCAGCTTATTTTTTAGCTTATTCTTTAGTTAAAAGCTAGAAGTGCTTTTGTTAATGTTGTTAGGAATAAGCTAAACTACAACTTTGTAGTTTTAAGTTTTTGCTAATTCTAAAAATTTAATAAGCCAAAAATAAGCTCAAGCACAGGGTCTGTTTGGTTCTTTTCTCAAACTTCAAGGTTACCCGTTTTTTCTTTTGTTGTAAATTTTCAATATACGCCCGCACTACCTTTGTATTTATTTTATTGCAATTCCATACCCTGTCTTTCCTATTTCTTTTAATTTTCTTTTTTTTGTAATTAGTTCTTATTAGTAATTAGGTTAGATTTTTAATAAATCAAATTAGTTGAAAAATAAAAAGTAGAAATTAGGGCTTTTATTTTTTATAACTTTCTGCACCTTTGTAGTTTCTAAAAATCATTTTTCCATATTTTTTCAGTTAAATTTGTATTTTCTAGGAATTAAAATAGAATTTAGCCAATTTCTTTTTCTTAGAAAAATCATAAAAAATAGAAAAATAGTTGAAAAATTAAAATTCTTTTTGCATTAATTTTCATTTTAAATCTAGTATTTTTTAAAAATAAAAGAAAAATTTTAGTGTTAATTTTTAGAAAAAGTTTATTTTTGTTAATTAATTAAATCTTAGAAAATTTATAAAAAAATCCAAAAATTAATAAAAAAATATATTTCTTTTTTACAAAATTTTCTTTTGTCATTTAGTGTCTAGGAAAAATATAAAATTTAGTATAGGCTTTATTTTTCTTAAATTTCAGTTTTAGACCCGTTTTACCGGGTACGTTTTACCGTTTCTTTTCGTTTAGCATTCAAACGACCTCCGTTTTTGTTCTAGTTTTCTTTATTTTTCAAATTAAGTTAATTAGAATTTAATTTTGATTTTTAATTTAATTTAGCATTTATTTTCTTAATTTTTAGTATTTAGGGTTCCCGATACCTAATTCTGTATCCCGTAGTTTTTAAGATCCCCATTTCCTATACTTGTTTCCCGTAGACTAAATTAGGTTTTATTTAATTAATTTTAGTTATAATTATATCAGTGTTTCCATCATTCAATTTCTCATCAAACCAGGATAAATTTCAATTGCAGCCTCGTTGGGACATACGACCCGGGAATATCTCTTCCGGAATCTTTTTATCATTGATTTGCCTAGTAGTATTTTATACGTATACTATTCGACGAACCAACCCCCCCTCCTTGGTTAAGGGCATTCGGTTAGAATTTGCATTTGAGTTATTTTAAGTGTATACCGTCAACGAATCAACAGTGTTTGTGATGGAAGTTTTATTTGAACATTTAATGTTTGCTTTCAAATTCTCGATTGTTGTGTCTTTTGCTTGAAGCTCAGCTTTCAAATTGTTCAATTCAAACAATTGATCAAATGAAGGTTCAGTTTGGTTCACAAATGTGTTTTTCTTTTGAAAATTTCTTTATTGAGTTGCATTGCAATTTCAAAAGAAATGTAGTGTTGTTCAAGTTTAGAAAATTGTTTTGAATGTTTATTATACTTATCTTTTTCAACCATGTTGTGTTGTTTGATAAGCTTAGCTTCAAGTTCGAGACACTTGTTGCAGATTTCCACATAATTCACAGAATCATTCATAGCAACAGAAGAATTCACATTTATAGAAGTATTTATATCCAACAAAGAATTCACAACAATATTCACAATATCTTGAGAAATGATTTGATTCAAGAGTCGATCGTTTTCAATCAAAAATTGTTTCTTTTGAATTTCAAAGCACTGTTTGTCTACATGATACTGTTGAACATCAGCTTCTATCTGGTTAAAAACTGTTTGTACTTCTGTTACCTCTTTTAAAAGATCTTTATCAAAAACATTAAATATGTCTTTTAAAGTCTTTAAAAATGGAATTATTTCTTTTAGAAAACAGCTTTAGTATGTTCAAACCCAAGCATCGGGTGTGATTTACCTTTTCACCACATTGTCAAATTGGCCAAGATGGTATTTAAGCTTTTTAAGGTTTGTATTAACCAGGCGTACCGTAGGAAGTTCCCAAGAAGCCTCAATTTTGACAGGCGAAGAAGCAGATTGGTCAATATTAGGGTGTGAAGCTTGTTTATCATACAGTTCTTGTTGTGGGACACAATCTTCAGATAATCAATTTAACTCAGCATAATTAATTGGTTTAATGTTAACTTTCTGTTTAAGACCATTGGATCACTTTGTTTTAAAAGCATTTTGGATCGACTCTCTTCCTCAAGCATCAATGTCTCTTCATATTAGCAATTGAAATCACATTGGTTTCTTTAGCAATAACATTACCATCATAAAGCATTGGCCTAATTTGCTGAGCTTTCTTAAGATAGAAAGGATTTTAAAAACTAAGAGTTTGTTTCAGGTTGTTATCATAGAAAACTTGTGGTTTCGTGAGCATATGCACAGTTTGCGCGGATTGACCCATTTTACAAACAATATTGTCAAGTTATTTAACTTTCATCTCCAAAGCAATTTATGTATCAATATTCTTAGCTTCCTTTTCCTTGGATTTGTTTTTGAAAACAATAAATGTTTTTGTTAACAATTCCTTTTCCTTTGATTGTTCAGAAAGAGTTTGTTTAAGATAGTTAAATTCTTTTTCAAAATCCGCAAAGTGTGCATTTTTCTCCCGAATTATATCATCTATTATAAGATTTTCTCGAGTACTTAAATCCACATTTTGTCTTTCTTCTAGCAATTTTACCCGTTCTTTGTATATTTCAAGCTCAGCAGACAAGGATTCATTGGCAATTAGATGTAAACCCTACTCCCTCTATTATATAAAGAGGGTAGGCGTCTAGGTTAGAGGCATTCATCCATAGATAGTCTCTCCAATGAGAGTCTAAACGCATAGAAAGCGTGTGTAATAGTTAGTAGTTAGTTTCTTTATTAATGTTTAATAAAGAAAACCTTATTAGTAACATGATTGTGTTCTTTATATTCCGCTGTGTGTTACAATCATTGTTATCATACCCTAGATGAGTCCTAATAACGATCTATGGAGTCATTATAGGATTCCACATTTCTTTTCCAAAGCAATTTCTTTATCTATATTTTAGCTTCTTTTTCCTTGGATTTGTTTTTAAAAACATTAAATGTTTTTGTTAACAATTCCTTTTCCTTTTATTGTTCCGAAAGAGTTTGTTTAAGATAGTTAATTTCCTTTTCAAAATCCGCAAATTGTGCATTTTTTTATTCCAGGAATTTATTTATCATTCCTTTATAAGCTTTTCTCGAGTATCTTAAATACCACATTTTGTCTTTCTTTTAGCATTTCACCCGTTCTTTGTATCTTGCAAGTTTAGCAGTTTTAGGATTCTATTGGCAATTAGATTGTCCTTATTGACCTTTTATAGGTAGTTTCTTGATTAGACAGTTGATTCAAAACACTCATAATATCATGGCATCTTGTTGCGCAGAAGAATTTGTATCCTGAACAGCTACATTTTGTGTTTCAAGCAAATACTAAGAATAAGGAATGATATTGCTATCACTTGTTACTCATTTTCTGGATAATTCACAAGATGAGTTTGTTCAGAATACTGCATCTCTTGCACACTTTGATTCAGCATATCATTATGAGTGATTTCAGAGCGAGGTACCTCAGAGAGAACATCTGATTCGTAAGTAGACAAATTGGCCATAAGAACTGCCTTGGCTGTAGAGAAGTCGTCACAGTCAGGATCATATGCATCCAAATTATCTGCTTGATAAGCTTCATTGTGTGTAATGACCGTCTGTGTAACTAGACCTTCTACAACTCTAGGGTCTGCCAAAAATTCCAATTCCTCCTCATTCAGAACTTTACCAGATCCTTCTGCGTCTAATCAGAATGTACTTTATCCTAAATACATTATAGCATCCCTTTTAATTTTTGCTTTTGGGCTCTGTCTTCGCCCATGTGGCCCTTCCCTTGGGTAGTTAAACACTTCATAACATCTTTTTTGACTTGAATTATTCCACATAGTCCTGAGATGTTAAGCCCTCTATTCAGATAGTACCAGCAGCAAAAGTTACTTAGTCTTCCCATAAACTGGTTATTTTAAAACAATCACCCTTCCCTCATGAATAGTTTCTTGTTGTCTTGGGTTGGAAGAATTTCTTAGCTGATTGTTGGTAGTAGGGAAACGAGATAAGATGACAGTCGGCAGAAATGACATCATTTTGTTAATGGCATTAATAGGGTCATCTCCTTGCTTAAACATAGGAACTGCTAGACCAGAGTCTATCTGTGGAAATTCAGCCAAATGTGTTGTTGAAGATATGCATGAAGCTGATCAAAGTTGGTAGTATGCAAATCTTTTACAAGCTTGACATCAGTCACAAACTTACTCCATTCAGGTGGAAGACTGATTAAGAACTTGGTATTGACTTGAAATTGCTCCAATTTCATTTTGTAGATGTTCAGGTCATCGA
>BQNB010085036.1:0-28581 GCA_026074375.1 Tanacetum coccineum
GTGTATATATCATAACTCGATGGTTTCTAATATTTGGGAGATTTTGACTTGTACCCGATGTTGTTTGACCGGAGTGTGTTCATCGTCACCCGAAATGAGCTTTTTGAGAAGATGGTTTTTTTTCACATATTGTTTTTATGAAGTGATTAGAATGAGAAGTCTTGATATGTTCATTTTTCATCTTTAAAAATCAACTGTTTTAGGTTTGATGTACTGTTTTAGGAATCAAGAATGAGAAGTCTTGATATGGGCTGATGGAGTCTTGAGTTTGATGTACTGTTTTAGGAATCAAGAATGAGAAGTCTTGATATGGGCTGATGGAGTCTTGAGTTTGATGTACTATTTTAGGAATAAAGAACATAATCTCATTATTTTTTTGTAAGGTTTTAAAGAAGAGTACATGACATAGATAGATTGTAGCAGGTTTTTGCATTTTAGAAGATAAAGCATGATACCCATATTTATTAAACCAAACAACAATGTTTACAATCATACCAAAATGTATACCCATTCACATTCCACCCACCAATCCAACTCATATCCATTGTGATTCCGAGCAACAAACCAAACGGACCCTAAGTGTATCAAGGAAGCATGGTGGTTGCTTTACTAATCTTATCATTGTACATTCTTTTACTTTCTTTTGAATCATGTATGTGTCTCAGACATAGTTGAAAAAAGAGTAGGTATGACTGTGTATCAAGAAGTATTGTGGTTGCTTTACTAATCTTATCATTGTACCTTTTTTTACATTTTACATGCAATACAAAAATTTATATAGTAAAAGAATAATATTATGACTGATATAGGGGTTGTTGGTTTCTGTTTATTTGAACTTTGGATGCCTTATACCATTAACGAAATTTATGTTTATTAGCATATGCTCATATATCAATGTAATAAATCTGTGTAAATGCATGTTTTTGCTTTTTGATAAGAAAGAGAAATTAAATTTTTTTAAAGAGATATGAGTGCCTGTAAGGTCGTGATTGAGACATGAGGCACGTTCGACTTTTGGTAGAAAGTAGCTCTACTATTTGAGTAACATATTAAACAAGTCATTTCAAATATTATCTTTCATACATGAAAAAAAAAGGCAAGAACCATCTAAAGGTGAAGATATGATA
This sequence comes from Tanacetum coccineum, assembly GCA_026074375.1. Classification (NCBI taxonomy): domain Eukaryota; kingdom Viridiplantae; phylum Streptophyta; class Magnoliopsida; order Asterales; family Asteraceae; genus Tanacetum; species Tanacetum coccineum. The sequence continues at coordinate 1,128 of BQNB010085036.1, forward strand.
AATTCGAATTTTGTATATAGGTTGTTCATTTTATTATAGTTTTGCATAATCGCATGATAATTTCGAAATATTTAAGTACAAGGAGAATTAAATTTTGCATGTTGAGAATGTCTAATACTTTGTAAAATTTTAAATACTCTAGCTTAAATTGTACGCAAGAGAAAACTAAACTAAAGAAAAAGCCCATACCACGTCAACATCACTTACAAACAAGGTGTTATGTCTAATATTCCAATAGTAAAATATTTGAGTAACATACCATCACCCATGCCATTTGGGCCCCACCACCCATTATTTATTTATTTTTTTCTCATTTTTTCATACAAATTAAATTCATTTCATTCATATAAAAATACAATACAAAAATAAAAATAAAAAAGTGTAAACTCATTTTTTTTAAATACAGACAACACACCATGTTTTAAAATACTCCGTCACATCATCTTTTATAAATTCGATCGAAGGCCTTAAATCGTCGTAAAGAAAACTGATTCATTTTTTACGCTTGACCCGTGCAACGCACGGGTATTACACTAGTTTATATATGTTAACAAACTCAAAATATTTTCCACACTATTTAAAAATGTCTAAAAGGATGTGTGAAAAAATGGATTTTTTTTAGTGATAATATTAATTGCTTGGGTCGACTTTGATTTAAAAACTATTTTATGTATCTTCCGAATCTAGATAACCACAAAATAGATACGATTATGTTTAAAATAATTGAGCAACGAGCATAGATTTCTTTTGGAGTGTATGTTAAGGAATATCCTAGTTCCAAATTGTTTTTGATGTATGTTAATATCCATGTGTTTGTCTATGTTTAGAGCAGGCTCAAAAAGAAAATTTCCACAGCAATTATAATAAATTATTATTGGTGGGGAAGGGTTTGGCACCTATATATTGGTGTGATCCAAGCAAGTATTATTATCCTTTTTTCTTATAGCATCGACGGGTGAAAGATCTGTTCAAATTGAGATCAAGTCAAAAGGTGATGTTTTCCACAGTTTATGGAAGTCTAAACCACACCAAATCCCCAACCTCAGCCCGACTTCAATTAAAAGTTGTCAAATCCATGATGGCGAAAATGGAACCGTGATTGGAACTATATTCTTGGTAAATTTAACCACACTTATATGCTTTAGCATCTGCATTTTTCACGACTTATTAACTACAAGAAATCAAAGTTTTAGATTATTATACGTTAATGTTGCAGATGGAAATGACCGGGATGGAAAAACGCAAATTCTAGACATCGACGAAGAGAAAAAGCTAATCACCTTTAAGGTAGTCGAAGGAGATCTCTTGGAAATTTATAAGAGCTTTATTATTCATTTTCAAGTAGAGACCAAGGGTGTGAATAACCTTGTCACATGGACCGTTGAGTATGAGAAGTTGAGTCCGGATGTTCCCGATCCAGATGCATTTTTGGACATGTACACGACGATGACCAAAGACATTGAGGCTAACCATCCATAGAATGGAATAAACTTACTCAAAATCAAATACCATAGAATCTCGTGACACTAAATAATTGATTTTGAGCATGTGGAGTGTGGACTATCGTGTCATATGTATAATATATATCACTTGTCACTTTTTATAGTTATATGTATCATATTATTTTTTTTGCAGTTCTATGTATTCTACTTTTGAATTGGGTCAGTTACGTGTGCTCAATAACTTAGAAACTTGCTAGTGCCTAAATGGCACATATTTTTTCCATGTTGGCATAAAAACTTTTTTTTTTTGATAAAACAAAACAAAAATATGTATATATGTTCCAGCGAGCAACAGATGTCTGATACGACAATGGGTATCATGAACGAAGATGACGAGAAGTCACCAACACCACCGCATCCGCCACCAAAGCCGCCACCAACAACCACCACACCAGCTACCAACACCATCACACCAGCTACCAACACCACCACACCCGCCATCTAACCCCACCGAATATACATACATATCAATCAAGATTTGAAAATACCAAAAAATAAAATAACCCAAACATCTCTTGTCATCCTCATTTCATTATCTTCCACCATCTCTATGTCTCGTCCTTCAATCACAGATTTTGCATCACCACCGTTCCACCACCACATGCATCACCACCGTAACCTACAAACTCTTAAACTGTATCTACGCCAATCACCACTTTCGTCCAAAAGACGACCCTCTCCGGTCAAGTCCTCGTATGCCTGCCGCTTCACCATTTGTGGTTACTGATTCTCAATTGGAAAAACCGTCCCTCGATATTAAATTACTCAATAAACCTTAAGTCTAAAAATATAAACTCTTAATATACCAAATAATATCACTTTAATAGAAACCCACGATAAAATATGACAAGTAAAATCCCATCACAAAACTGAATCCAGTAGCCGCTACGTGGAGATGTATTACATGATGTTTTTATGTTGATCGTAACAGACAAACTAATGAGAAAAAAAGGTTGGTTCCCACCTCTCAGTATGCAAACTCATTCATAAGGCTAAATATAAATAACTATCATGATATTATCTTGCAACGTGTTTATATAAATAGTGGTAGTGGTTTCGTGTTTAGATTTGGGTTTTGTTTATTTTGATTACGGTTTTTGATATAAGGTTTCGTTTCGGTTTTGATTTCGGATTTTAGTTTGAGTGTTGATTTTGATTTAGGATTTTTAACTTAAAGAGTGGTGGTGGCAGCAAGTGAAAGGTGGTGGTGGTGGCTGCTATGGTGGGGAGGGGTGAAGATGAAAAAGGTGTTTGGGAATGAGTTTTAAAAGATGTGGTGGATTATATATTGATTTGGCAATAAAAATAATTAAAAATAAAATGGTAACCTGTAACCTTATTGACCGGGTTCGAGTTACACGTAACTGAAACCAATCAAATGTAGGTTTACATGGGAACTGCAAAAAAAAATAGTAGATTACATACGAATTACAAAAGTGACAAATTGGATACATTTCTATATAATTATCCCTATATGTTACTATGTTGATCACCTTTGTAAAGTAATATATACAATAATAATCTGATGTGATAACGATCACCACCATCATTATCGAAATGATATGTCATATTATCTTTTTACCCTTGTGCCAACATATTGAAAAGTTATGTGTAGTAGCTCATCATCAATTCTTATATTGTAGACTTTCAACAAGAAGTAAAAGAAATGATTTGTTTTCATCAAATCATGGTTTGTTTTTAATTTCTTACCTCACACATCTTTTTTAACACTTGTATCTTATCATCAAACACTAGGACAAAACTTGACGTCGCATTTATTGATGTATATTTTTTTTAACAACGGATTTTATAACAAAAAACTAGCAAGGAGCTAGAAAATTACAAAGGAGAATTTAACGAATCGTTCCAACTAATTCATTTTTCCCTTAGAATTAAGCCAAGAGAAAGAAAAAAGATGAATGTTGTCAAAAATGTCATATTTCCTCATGGATTGAGAGCCGAATGTAACACAATTACGAAAGCGCCATAGGACCCAACAAGTTGCAGCGAAAATAACATAAGCACGGTCCTTTGAATCCTTAGAAGTATGCCACGGAATAAACCAAGTATCACAGTCACCGTAAGAGAGCAAAACAGGGATCTTTGAGTCACTCCAAATGCGAATAAGTCTCCAAACGTTTGAGGCAGTATCGCACGAGAAAAAAACATGATTCAAAAATTCCACATGCTCGTTACATGTCGGGCACATAATAGAATGAATGTCAAGACCTCGAGAAGACAGGTTAAAACGATGAGGAAGCCTATCAAGGGATAAACGCCACATGAAAATATTAACCTTCCTAGGGATAAATTTACACCACCTGGTAGACGAGGCAATGGAAGGTAGCAAGAGATCATCAATGTGATGACGAATACTACTAACTGAGAAATTTCCATCATTTGAAAGATACCAGAAGCAAGAGTCGCTATCTTGGCTAACTTCCACCGAACCAATGACATCCAACATATGAACGAAATTAGAAGACGGTCTACCTGATAGGATAGGTCTGATCCAATCCCACGACCATGAACCGTTTGAGATGCGATCTTGGATCAGACAATCCTTATATATCTCCAAGTGAAACAACCTGTTGAAGCGATCACGAAGAGGCAAATCACCAGCCCAAGTATTAATCCAGAAATGAATAAGAGAACCATATCCCACCTTATATTTGATAGAACAAAAGGGGACGGTACCGCTCGAATGGAGATGATTAATAGTGCCGACAATCTTTGCCCATAAACCGTTAGTTTTACAACCATAAGGAGTCATTCCTGCCTCGACTCCATGAATGGAGTTAATCACCTTTACCCAAAGCGCAACTGGGTTCTTCAATAACCGCCATCTCCATGTATATAAGAGCGAAACATTAAAGGCTTTAAGACTTCCTACTCCAAGACCTCCTTTGTCGAAAGATGTTAAGATATTAGACCACTTAACCCAAGCAATCTTCTTATTATCCTTGTTAGAACCCCAGAAAAATGAAGCACGTAAGCTTTCCATAACTTTAATGACCGTATCAGGTGCCTTGAAGATGCCTTTCGAAGACTGGACCCAATGAACGTATATTCCCCCAATGCTGCTAACACACGATCTACCCCCCCATCGCCGCGGCCCCCCCCCTCCGCCGCAAACTCTCTTACATGGCATCCACCAGGTGTGCTTTCCAACCCGAAAGCTTAGCTAATGATATCGGATAAGCACCTTCCAATTCACATCTCGATTCATATTGGAACCTATAGGCAACCCGAGATATGTCAAAGGGAAAGAACCCTATAAACAACCTGAGTTGGCAGCCATAATAGCGACCTCATCTGAAGAGACACCAACCCCAAATAAGTTAGATTTATTGATATTGATCTTGAGACCAGAAGCCATATAGAAAACATGGAGCACACAAATGATATTATCCATATCTCTATGGTCCCATTCGGATACAATAATAACATCATCGGCATAAAATAAGTATGACAAACGAAAGTTAGAGGGGCCAAGCTTCACACCATGTAACAAATTTGCAGCCATAGCATCTCTAAGAGCGATATGTAAACCTTCCATAATAATGATAAATAGAAAAGGCGACAATGGGTCTCCTTGTCTTAATCCTCTCTTTAGCGAAAACTCTAAAGTGGGACTCCCATTTATGAGAATGAAAGATCTAGCTGAATATAGACAAGATTTAATCCAATTACGCCATTTAACTCCAAAACCCAACATGCACATGACGTGGTCTAAATATCTCCAACTAACCGAATCAAAAGCCTTTTCAAAATCAACTTTAAATAGCAAAAGCTTCTTGTTCCGTTTCTTATACCAGTCAATAATTTCGCTAAGAATAAGGGGGCCATCAAGAATTTGACGACCTGAGATAAAAGCCGATTGTTCTTGGCTAATAATGGAATCAATAACCTTGGATAAACGGTTAGCCAGAATTTTAACGATAATCTTATATTGAATACCAATTAAGGATATGGGTCTATAGTCCTTAATGAATAAAGGATTAGGAACCTTAGGAATCAAGGTGATGAAAGCAGAATTAGTACATAGAGGAAGCTCACTGGAGTCAAAAAACTTGACCACGAAAGATTGAATATCATGCTTAATGAATTCCCAGAACTTCTTTACGAACAGGAAAGAAAACCCGTCCGGACCCGGCGCTTTTTGGCTACCGCAATCCCAGACCGCTGAGCGAATCTCTTCCAAAGAGACCACCGATTCTAAATAAATGCGGTCAGTGATACTTAAGGACCTCTCGGCAGTAAAAGAAGGAAAGTTCATCATAGTATCATGCGAATTAAATTTCTCTTTGAAAAAAATCCAAAAAATCCACCTTGATGGTATTGGGATCAGCAATCCAATTGCCTTCAAGCATAATACCTTGGATTGACTGGTACTTTCTCCGCGCATTAATTATACCGTGGAAGAATTTTAAGTTCTCGTCACCTTCAACATCCCATTTAATGCGAGCTTTTTGGAGCAAGTCTAAAGAATCCAATTTCTTTAGATTATCTAAATCGTGAAGCTTTCTGATACGATGTTCTCTATCTTCATCTGTGACGTTTCCAGCATCAATGAGGTTCTCTATAGTGCGCAAAGAATCAGTAATGTCCCTTCTCCTGGAACATTCAGAAGATTTAATTTGAGAATACCATTGTTTAAGATGGAGTTTTAGACCTTTAAGTTTACAATGAAAGGCTGAACCAGAACCCACTTCACCACTTGGCAAGTTAGCCCAAGCTTCTTTAACTACATCTTCAAAATCAGAACGATCAAACCAAGAATGAAATATTCGAAACGGAGTAGGACCAAAATCGATCTTCTTGCAATGTAATAAAATGGGGTTATGATCCGACCATAATTTGTCAAGAATAGTAACAAGAATATCCGAATGTGAATCTAAGACGTCTTCGGATATCAGAAAACGATCAATTTTACTTAACTTGGTACCAGCTTTATTCATCCACGTAAACATTCTACCTCCCATGGGGAGGTCAAGGAGACCTACATCTTGAATGAAGGAGTTAAAGATAGCCGCGTCCCCACTAGAGAACGAGGAACCAAAACGCTCAGAAACGTCTCTGACCTCGTTTAGATCAACAAACAAAATTACCTTACCGTTATGATCATGAATAAACGAACATAAGAAATTCCACAAGTTGGCTTTATCAGGTTGTTGTTGAGGACTGTGACACTCCGTAAAAAAATTTAGGTCTTACTTTTAACCAACTCGGTTTAACTATTTATCGTAACACTTTCAAATTACCATTTAATCTCAAAAGGAAGTTATCCTACAAGTTATACACAATATCATAGGCTATAGAGAGCCTAAATACGATACGAACATCATTATTATTGCATTTTAGGTCTAAAAGGGGTATTTTAGAACCTTTTTGCGATACGATTATATTTTCTCATTATTTGTGAACGAAATATTTTTCTTATGTCTTTGTGATCCCAACACATAACCTAAACTCTAAATTGAGTTTACATCAGTAGTAAACTCATAAAATAATACTCTAAACATTCAAATACCCGTGTACGTTTATTTAACCGCTAATTACCCTAATTCACCCAATAGTCATTTTTACTTCCATTTAACTTGCCGTAAACTCAACCCGTCATATCTAACACTCAAGTAAACCTTGTTTACCCATGTTACATATACTTTAATAAGTTTTACCCACAAATTACCTTGAATTCAAGTTTATACCACTTAACTTTACCAATTACCACTTTATACAAAACACTTCACTTATTTTCCTTATTACCTTTCATTAACCATTTACATTTACCTTGGTAACATGTTTTTACATCACAAAATCAGATTATTAATCTACCATACATTATTTTACAAGTTGCTAGCCTAATAATACCATAATAAGCCCATACTTCCCCACCACCCATACTAAAATCCCTAAAAACCCTCCCATTCATTTCTTTTTCATCAACACACTATTCCTTGTGATAATGGCTGAGATTTCATGATCCATGGAAGCTATAAATTCAGCTCTTGAGTCCTTGGTGAAGCACACCATTCAAAAACACAAACACAACACCCATTTCGGTTCATTTCTTGGCCGAGCACTCAAAACAGCCCCATATCACCATTTTGTTCAACAAAAACCCTCACTTGCTGCTTGTAAACCTCATTTATATGTTACTTAAACATCTACACAAGAAACCTAAGCAAGAACTATCTCCATTTGTCCTAAAACCTTCGGCCTAGGACGTAAACTAGGCGAAGAAACCCTAAAATACACGAAACTCTAGTTTCGTGTATACAAGTCCTTTGCTACATTTCATGTACACAAGCTTCAAATACATTCCTTTGGTTGGTTTGGGTGATTACAAGACAGTACCTACTCAAGATTTAAGCTTTGGTTTTGGTTTGATCGAGTAGAAGTAGAAAACGTGGGTTTTCTAGGTTTTACTAGCTCGTATACACTCAAATCGTCTAAGTCCTTGTGAGTTATATTTGTCTATGTTCACTATTATTTTATACATGCATTATTCCTAATTAGAAGTGCTTAAAGTTTAAAACAGTTTGAAAGATATTACATGCACACGTAAAACTTACATGCGTACGTAAAAATGTTGATATTTCTTAAAAACGTAAGAAACCCTAATTTCTATATTGTGAATCTTGCATGATGATGAAATAAACTTATTAATATCTAAATAAACTAAAATGAGGTAAAAAGTCATAAAAACCATAGTGTACAAGTTAGGTTTTATAAAATAAAGAGTTGTTGAAACCCTCCTTGTTAAAGGACATACATGTCACATTTAACCTACACTTCGAATACTATGGCTTAACCAATGAGACCAGAACCCCTGACCATTATAAGCTTTCCATGGCCTTTTGAAACAATTAAAACGGATAAGAAATGACCAAGGTATCGATCCGTAAAGATACATGATTTTATGTGAAAATTTAACGATTTATAATTAAATACCAAATGTTGCCCTATAAACGAGACACCTAGAAGTGATAATAAAATGAGGATTTTCTGCTGTAGATACATAAAAATATAGGGACGAGTCAGCACCAAGAACCAAGTAAAAAGGTTAAATAACGAAGTCGCAACGAACACCTAAAGTTGGCATTTTTAGCATAAAAGTCGTAAAAATACTACTAACCTTTTCTTCAAAAAATTTAGTTTATTATTTGATAACTTGAAATCTAAATTAGACTTATATTATTTCATATAAATCTTTACTTATTAAATTATTTTGGACATAATAACTTATAAATTTGTACTTTTATGTAGACCCAATAGACGTAAAAAAACCATTTTTAAGCCTTAGAACATAAATAGACCATTTGACCCATTTAAAGAATTATCCGACCATAAACTCAATCATGATCTTGTAATATACAACCTATAATATTTTATGAACAAGTAATATGACATACGAGTATACACCTATCGTGGGAAATCTAAAGAGAAAAGACATATCACGAGAATAAAAACTTTGACTTTTACAAGGTATAGCGAATAAACATTTTCATGAGCTCAAGCACTTACTAAGGATGGATAATGCATAGTATTCATTTTTTTTGCACACATGTTAAAGTAGACATGATTTCATTATTTAGGTGTCGCATAGAGTGTTGTATCAATTTTCTGTACCTACCGTTTATTGCATTATTTTGCTATTAAGGTGAGTTTTCATAGCCCCTATCTTACTGTTTTAAATCATCTTTTGGGGTGAGACATTGCTCATTTCAAACGTGTGAACATAAGTACAATTATTCATTACTGATTGGTTTAAGTCCTGATTTAATCCAAAGTTGCTATGTGCCCACTATCATGAGCCGTTAATTATTTGTAAGCGCGAATGTTATGGATAGATCTATCGGGATTGACGTCCTTGTTCATCTTGGACTGACATTAGTCAAGCGAATACAGTTTCATTTGAATCAGATTACGGGTGTCCCGGATTAGGCACCTGCACGGGCATTCAATTCATTGTTGGTATATGTTAACGCTTCGGTGTCATGAGCTTAGACAATAATAATGCATTTTATGTGACTTTGTATGGGTTATATTGTCACATGTGGATAAAATCTTGTAGTTCATAAACACTAAACATTTCTGCTTAAACAAAACCTATGAACTCACCAACTTTATGTTGACGCTTTAGCAATATTTTCTCAGGTTTAAAGAGTGAAGATGCTATTTAAAGTCTCATGCATTGCAGTCATTTCCAGTCTATCTAAAGAACATTTGTACTATCGGAAAACAATATTATCATGTTGATTTATGCTTTCGCTCAATGTTTAAACAAATTATTATTTTCTAATGCAAGTGATCAATTTTCTAAAAACGTCTCATATAGAGGTCGTTCTGTATTACCTTGAGATACGATAATCATGAAGTCACATGCCCCCGGTTGTCATTATACTCTGATATTTTGGGGGTGTGACAGATTGATATCAGAGCTCTCGGTTATTGAGAAATAGGTTGCATTAAGTAGCTCTAGACTATAACTACGTATCAGTTTAATAGGATTATCGTATTACTGCTTACTTAACATGGGGTACATGTGGAACAACAATCGAAGAAACTACATATACATAATATGGGATACATGTGATCTAAACAGACTTAGAGCATACATACTTTATATGGGTTACATGTGATATAAACAGTTTTGAAATACATGTATTTTGATATACATCTATATCCTCATTATATACTTTCTTTATCTTAGAATCATGTCACATTCAGATGAATTGACGTACATCGATACCACTACTACAATATTTCCTAGATTTCCGTATACACTCCCTTATGTGTATACGAAAGGCCATCTACTCAGGATCCCTACCTTACCATCACCATCATTTTACCCTAGACGTACCGCTCGCATGTCTGTAATACCCGTCCTTGAATCAGGTCTTGCATAATGTGCTAAAATTTCTGCTATTAACCTTGAAGAATTTCTGCTATTAACCTTGATGACTTTCAAGATGACCTTGAGTCACCACCACCATCACCACTATCTTCACAACAAATTGCCGCTTAGCAGAAAATGATTTCCGAAACAGACTTCACCCAGCAGGAGAGAACTCTAGCTACTGTCCCACCCTACGGGACAATGGTTGGAGAGAACCCAATGACTATTGCTGCAACATGCCGAGGAGAAACAGTCCTGACCGTGTACATGAATCTCCTTGAGGATCAATTGCACACTATCCTCGAAGACATACACAGCTATCCAGCTACCTGTCTTGAGGAGTTAGAGTTCTTTATGACCAAGTGGGATGTGAAGCCCCGAGTCAGGGTAGATACTCTAGAGGACCCCGTTGATGAGATGATCGCTCGATTTAGGCAAGTGTGTGAGCATGTGGATTTTCGTGCTAGAGATGCTCAGGAAAAGGCACAAGAGAAAAGACTTGAGGCATTCGCGAACGTAGTCTAGCAGATCCGCCGTAACAGCTACTAGTTTTATTTCCGTCTTTTGTTTTACAACCACTAAGCTATAGAGTCTATAGTAGCTAGTTGGTTAATGTATTTTCTTGCATATCTAATTATGAATGGAAACAATTTGGTTATGGGTAATAATAACATTGATTTTGGATTACATACTGCTTGGTATAATGTGTTTATCTTTACATATACAGCAATGTATTACAACATCAATTCCATACATGTCATAACTGTCATTTCCATCATCTATTTTATAGAATATGGCACCTGCGCGACGCCCAACTGTCAACTGAAACCCTCCAGTTAACCGTTCAACCAACCGCAACACTCTGGACATCAACAGTGGCATTGACCCACAAATGCTCAATCAACTCATTGCTACGCGAGTAGCAGAAGCACTCGCAGCTACCGTTGTAACTCATACCGCAAGCACCTAAGAAGAGACCAACCTTAGGTCTAACTCTTCCCAAATCAAGTCATGCACATACAAGGAATTCCGTGCAGTCATGCAAGGAAACTTCTGAGGTATTGAAGGTTCCGTAGGCCTAACTCGGTGGTTTGAGAAGCTGGAATCTCAGTTCGAAATAAGCAACGTTGCTGATGGTGACAGAGTAAAATTTGCTTCTAGTACATTATTAGATGGTGCTTTAACTTAGTGGAACGTGTATATTCGTTCCGTCACTTTAAATACTGCTCATACAACGCCTTGGAATGATTTCAAAGCTATGTTTATCCGAAAATATTGCCCTCGAAACGAGGTCAAACAAATGGAAAATGAGCTGTGGAATTTAAAGGTGAAGGGTACAAACCTTACTACCTATAATCAACGTTTTCAAGAACTAATTCTCTTATGTCCTGAAATGGTGCACAACACCAACCGGTTATTTGAATGTTACATTGAAGGGTTACCTTTGAACATCAAAGGGAATGTGACCTCATCCAAACCAGTGAACTTGCATGAGTCAATTGAAATGGCTCAAGGATTGATGTATCAAGTGGTGCAAGAGTTAGGAGAAAACTCTGGTGACAAGCGGAAATGGAACGGAAACCACTACAACAACAGCAACGCCAACAACACTGGAAATTTCAATCCGAACAAACGCCCAGAAACGACAAGAGTGTTCACAGTCGGACAAGGTATGTTTGCTGGAAAATTACCATTCTGCGGGAAATGTGGTCGACACCACACTGATGCATGCCCTCCTACTTGCCACAACTATGGAAGGGCAGGGCATAAAGCCAAAGAATGCCGAGCTCCACCTCGTCCTGCAAGTCAAAGAGGACCCAGAACCCAAGGAGGACTGGGTAGTGATGTTACCTGCTTCGAATGCGGTGAAAAGGGGCATTACAATAACAAGTGTCTAAACAATGGAAACCAAGTCCGTAGTAATCAAATTCGAGGTAATCAGCACCAACCTCAAAACCATCAAAAGCAAGGAAACCCCAGAGGAAACAACCAAGCCTCAACCAGCAACCAAGGAGGAGGCAAAGCACTCGGCAGAGTATACCATTTGTGTGCAGAAGCTGCTGTACAGGACAACAAAGTTGTCAATGGTACGTTCCTGATCAATAATGTTTATGCTTCGGTACTATTTGATACTGGTGCGGATAGGAGTTTTGTGTCGTCTACTTTCAGTAAATATATAGATGTCACTCCTACTACTCTAGATGCTAATTACTACGTAGAACTAGCCGACGGGAAGTCACTAACTACCAATACCATTTTAAGAGGGTGTACTCTTAAATTGCAAAACCACTCGTTCAATATCGACTTACTCCCTATAGATCTAGGAAGTTTCGACGTCATCATCGGAATGGATTGGATGTCAAAACATCATGCAGAAGTTGTGTGTCATGAAAAATACATTCGTATTCCGTATAGGAATGAGGTACTAGTCATACGAGGCGAAAGAAGTAGAGTTAGAAATGAATCCAGATTGGAAGTCATCTCGAGCATCAGAACACAAAGGTACATCGAGAAAGGATGTCAAGTGTTCTTACTTCAAGTGACAAAAAAGGAGGAGGCTGAGATCCTAGATAAGCGAATTGAAGATGTGCATGTCGTTAGAGATATTCCGGAAGTATTTCCCAAAGATTTACCAGCACTACCTCCGATACGCCAAGTAGAATTTCATATCCAGTTAATACCAGGAGCTGCACCTGTCGCACGCGTACCATACCGTCTTGCACCTGCTGAAATGAAAGAATTAGCCGAACAGCTAAAAGAACTTTCTGACAAAGGTTTCATTCGTCTAAGTTCATCCCCCTGGGGATCACCGATCTTATTTGTCAAAAAGAAAGATGGATCTTTCTAGATGTGCATCGATTATTGTGAGTTGAATAAACTCACAGTGAAAAATCGTTATCCATTACCTAGGATCGATGACTTATTCAATCAGTTGCAAGGATCTAATATATACTCCAAAATTGACTTAAGGTCAGGCTATCATCAGTTAAGGGTAAGAGCAGAATATATCCCTAAGACAGCTTTCAGAACCCGATACGGACACTATGAGTTTCAAGTGATGCCATTTGGTTTGACGAACGCACCTGCATTATTCATGGATCTAATGAATGGTGTGTGCAAACCATACTTGGATAAGTTTGTGATTGTGTTCATTGATGATATCCTAATCTACTCCCGCAACGAGAAAGAGCACGAGGAGCACCTAAAGATTATCTTGGAGTTGCTGAAGAAGGAAGAGTTGTATGCAAAATTTTCCATGTGTGAATTTTGGATCAATACAGTAAAGTTCCTTGGATACGTGATTGACAGTAGTGGTATTCACGTAGACCCGGCAAAAATTGAGGCTGTTAAGAATTGGGCATCTCCTACTACCCCTTCGGAGATTCGTCAATTCTTAGGTCTTGCTGGATACTATAGGAGATTCATCAAAGGATTATCTAAAATAGCTAAGCCTATGACTGAGCTGAAGCAGAAGGACAAGAAGTTTGATTGGGGAGAAGAACAAGAATCAGCTTTTCAATTGTTAAAACATAAGCTATGTGATGCACCTATTCTAGCACTACCCGAAGGTAGTAGTGATTTTGTGGTGTATTGTGATGCATCCATAAAAGGGCTAGGTGCTGTACTAATGCAAAGAATGAAGGTTATTGCATATGATTCTAGACAACTAAAAGTTCACGAGAAGAACTAAACCACCCATGATCTAGAATTAGGAGCAGTGGTGTTTGCCCTAAATATCTGGAGGCACTATTTATATGGCACACAATGTGTAGTGTTCACTGATCATAAGAGCCTACAACATATCCTAGACCAAAAAGAACTCAATATGAGGCAGCGTCGATGGATATAACTCCTCAGTGATTACAATTGCATGATTCGTTATCATCCGGGGAAAGCAAATGTTGTAGCAGATGCTTTGAGCCGAAAAGAAAGGATTAAACCACTACGAGTAAGAGACTTAGTTATGACTATTGGCTTGGACCTTCCGTCATGAATCATTGAGGCTCAGAAGGAAGCAGTTAAGACTGAAAACATTGAGACAGAAGATATTGGTGGCATGCTAAAGAAGTTAGAAGCCCGCGCTGATGAAACGTTGTGTTTGGATAACAGAAGTTGGTTACCGTGTTACGGTGATACAAGATCTTTGATTATGAATGAGTAGCATAAGTCCATGTATTCTATTCATCCAGGATCTGACAAGATGTACCATGACATGAAAATGTTATATTGGTGGCCGAACATGAAGGCTGACATCGCCACATATGTCAGTAAATGCCTAACTTTTTCTAAAGTCAAGGCAGAACAGCTAAATCCATCTGGTTTATTGGTTCAACCTGATCTACCAGAATGGAAGTGGGAAAAGATAACAATGGAATTCATTACCAAGTTACCCAAAACAACAGCAGGATTCAATACGATTTGGGTCATTGTTGATCGTCTTACCAAATCTGCTCACTTTTTGCCAATCAAGGAGATTGATCAGATGGAGAAACTGGCGAGACTTTATGTGAAAGAAGTAGTCTCAAGGTATGGTGTACCGGTGTCAATTATCTCCGATCGTTGCAAAAAGCATTAGGTACCCAGTTGGACATGAGCACTGCTTATCATCCTCAGACCGATGGTCAGAGTGAAAGAACCATTCAGACATTAGAGGACATACTGAGAGCCTGTGTGATTGACTTTGGAAATGGTTGGGATAGACACTTACCCCTAGTAGAATTCTCATACAACAACAGTTACTACACAAGCATCAAAGCTGCACCTTTTGAAGCCCTTTACGGTAGAAAATGTCGTTCACCTGTTTGTTGGGCTGAAGTTGGAGATGCAAAACTCACCGGACCCGAGATTATTCACGAAACCACATAAAAGATCTTTAAGATTAGGAATCGTATGCAAGCTGCCGTGATCGACAAAAAGCTATGCTGACAAGAGGCGTAGGCCCATTGAGTTTGAAGTTAGAGATAAGGTCATGCTCAAAGTTGCACCATGGAAAGGTGTGATTCGATTTGGAAAGCATGGAAAGCTAAATCCTTGTTATATTGGACCCTTTCGGATCATAAAAAGAATTTGTGCAGTGGCTTACCGTTTGGACTTACTACGAGAACTTAGTAAGGTACACAATGTGTTTCACGTCTGCAACCTAAAGAAATGTTTGTCCGATGACACACTCGTTATTCCTTTGGAGGAGATCCAACTCGACGACAAACTCAACTTCATTGAAGAACCCGTAGAGATTATGGACCGCGAGGTCAAACAACTCAAACAAAGTCGCATACCTATTGTTAAAGTTCGTTGGAATGCACATAGAGGTCCAGAATTCACTTGGGAACGTGAGGACCAGTTCAAAAACAAATATCCTCATCTATTCTCAAAACCATAGCCTACTGCAACGTCTTGATTTCGGGACAAAATCTTCTAACCTGGGGAGGCTGTGACACTCCGTAAAAATTCAGGTCTTACTTTTAACCAATTCGGTTTAACTATTTATCGTAACACTTTCAAATTTCCATTTAATCTCAAAAGGAAGTTATCCTACAAGTTATACAGAATATCATAGGCTATAGAGAGCCTAAATATGATACAAACATCAATATTATTGCTTTGTAGGTCTAAAAGGGTATTTTAGAATCTTTTTGCGATACGATTATATTTTTCTCATTATTTGTGAACGAAATAGTTTTCTTATGTCTTTGTGATCCCAACACATAACCTAAACTCTAAATTGAGTTTTCATCAGTAGTAAGCTCATAAAATAATACTCTAAACATTCAAATAACCGTGTACGTTTATTTAACCGCTAATTACCCTAATTCACCCAATAGTCATTTTTACTTCCATTTAACTTGCCGTAAACTCAACCCGTCATATCTAACACTCAAGTAAACCTTGTTTACCCATGTTACATATACTTTAATAAGTTTTACCCACAAATTACCTTGAATTCAAGTTTATACCACTTAACTTTACCAATTACCACTTTATACAAAACACTTCACTTATTTTCCTTATTACCTTTCATTAACCATTTACATTTACCTTGGTAACATGTTTTTACATCACAAAATCAGATTATTAATCTACCATACATTATTTTACAAGTTGCTAGCCTAATAATACCATAATAAGCCCATACTTCCCCACCACCCATACTAAAATCCCTAAAAACCCTCCCATTTATTTCTTTTTCATCAACACACTATTCCTTGTGACAATGGCTGAGATTTCATGATCCATGGAAGCTATAAATTCAACTCTTGATTTCTTGGTGAAGCACACCATTTGAAAACACAAACACAACACCCATTTCGGTTCATTTCTTGGCCGAGCACTCAAAACAATCCCATATCACCATTTTGTTTAACAAAAACCCTCACTTGCTGCTTGTAAACCTCATTCATATGTTACTTAAACACCTACACAAGAAACCTAAGCAAGAACTATCTCCATTTGTCCTAAAACCTTCCGCCTAGGACGTAAACTAGGCGAAGAAACCCTAAAATACACGAAACTCTAGTTTCATGTGTACAAGTCCTTTGCTCTATTTAGTGTACACAAGCTTCAAATACATTCCTTTGGTTGGTTTGGGTGATCACAAGACAATACCTACTCAAGATGTAAGCTTTGGTTTTGGTTTGATCGAGTAGAAGTAGAAAACATGGGTTTTCTAGGTTTTACTAGCTCGTATACACTCAAATCGTCTAAGTCCTTATGAGTTATATTTTTCTATGTTCATTATTCTTTTATACATGCATTAGTCCTAATTAGAAGTGCTTAAAGTTTAAAAATGGCTTGAAAGATATTACATGCGCACATAAAACTTACATGCGTATGTAAAAATGTTGATATTTCTTAAAAACGTAAGAAACCCTAATTTCTATATTGTGAATCTTGCATGATGATGAAATGAACTTATTAGTATCTAAATAAACTAGAATGAGGTAGAAAATCATAAAAACCATAGTGTACAGGTTAGTTTTTATAAAATAAAGAGTTGTTGAAACCCTCCTTGTTAAAGGACATACATGTCACATTTAACCTACACATCGAATACTATGGGTTAACCAATGAGACCAGAACCCATGACCATTATAAAGTAGACATTATAAGCTTTCCATGGCCTGTTGAATCAATTCAACTGGATAAGAAACGACCAAGATATCGATCCGTGAAGATACATGATTTTATGTGAAAATTTAATGATTTATAATTAAATACCAAATGTTCCCCTATAAATGAGACACCTAGAAGTACTAATAAAATGATATTTTTTCTGCTGTAGATACATAAAAATATAGAGAATACTCAGCACCAAGAACCAAGTAAAAAGGTTAAATAACGAAGTCGCAACGAACACCTGAAGTTGGCATTTTTAGCATAAAAGTCGTAAATATACTACTAACCTTTTCATCAAAAATTTTAGTTTATTATTTGATAACTTGAAATCTAAACAAGACTTATATTATTTCATATTAATCTTGACTTGTTAAATTATTTTGGACATAATAACTTGTAAATTTATACTTTTATGTAGACCCAATAGACATAAAAAACCTTTTTAAGTCTTAGAACATAAATAGACCATTTGACACATTTAGAGAATTATCCGACGATAAACTAAATCATGATCTTGTAATATACAAGCTATAATATTTTATGAACAAGTAATATGACATATGAGTATACACCTATCGTGGGAAATCTAAAGAGAAAAGACATATCACGAGAATAAGAACTTTGACTTTTACAAGGTATAGCAAATAAACATTTTCATGAACTCAAGCACTTACTAAGGATGGATAATGCATAGTATTCATTTGTTTTGCACACATGTTAAAGTAGACATGATTTCATTATTTAGGTGACGCATAGAGTGTTGTATCAATTTTCTGTGCCTACCGTTATTGCAGTATTTTGCTATTAAAGTGAGTTTTCATAGCCCCTATATTACTGTTTTAAATCATCTTTTGGGATGAGACATTGCTTATTTCAAACGTGTGAACACAAGTACAATTATTCTTTACTGATTGTCCTAAGTCCCGATTTTAAATACAAAAGTTGCTATTTGTCCACTATCATGAGCCGTTAATTATTTGTAAGCACGAATGTTATGGATGATCTATCGGATTGAGTCCTGTTTCTTCTTGGATGACATTAGTCAAGCGAATACAGTTTTATTTGAATCAGATTACGAGTGTCCCGGATTAGGCGCCTGCACAGGCATTCAATTCATTGTTGGTATATGTTAACGCTTCGGTGTCATGAGCTTAGACAATAGTAATGCATTTTATGTGACTTTGTATGGGTCATATTGTCACATGTGGATAAAATCTTGTGGTTCATAAACACTAAACATTTTTGCTTAAACAAAACCTATGAACTCACCAACTTTATGTTGACGCTTTAGCAACATTTCTCAGGTTTAAAGAGTGGAGATGCTATTTGAAGTCTCATGCATTGCAGTCATTTCCAGTCTATCTAAAGATCATTTGTACTATCTGAAAACAATATTATCATGTTGATTTATGCTTCCACTCAATGTTTAAACAATGTATTATTTTCTAATGCAAGTGATCAATTTTCTAAAACGTCTCATATAAAGGTCGTTCTGTATTACCTTGAGATACGATAATCATGAAGTCAGACGCCCCCGGTTGCCATTATACTCTGATATTCTAGGGGTGTGACAGCTATGGGTTATGGGTGAATTATGGTAGTTAAATAACATATAAGGGAAGCTTAAGATGGAGGGAGATCGACTAGTTTGACTATTTAGCGTTCCATTAAGTAAGCGGATCGTTTATCTAAAAACGGATAAAATTTCAGAAAATGTGTAATCAATAGAAACATTAAGTGATGTAGTCCATGGATTCCAAAGTATCATTTTCATGCACATTATATATATGTACATTGAGTTGCGTATTTTATATAGCTCGCGTATCAATCGCATATTATTTTTATTAATAGGTCGCGGTTGATTGTCGGCGTTCGTTTCTATCCTTGTTTGGATATCTTGATCACATCTTCTATTCTCGGTGAGTTCATATCCCCATCTTTTCTTTTCTAATGGTTTCCATAAACTGTTTTCGGGGTGAGAATACATGCTCGTTTTACTAAGCCAACTTATTGATTTCTACTACTTAAGCGTTACATGACTTTTAATACATGGCTGTTTACTCATGAATTTACTAAAGCTTGATTTGCTTACTACATGATTTGAGATCACTAAATTCTTATATATGAAAACTAAGAGTTTTGAACACATTACTTGTTTTACATTGGACACAAGTGTTATTCAATTGTATGCTATCCAGATTAATGCATGAATATTATTGCATAAGTTGCCTTATTGCCATTAAGTCCCTACTTATCATGACCCATTAATTGCTATTGTAGTAAGCGCGAATATTATGGGTAGATCTATCAGGATTGACAATCCCCACCTTTCTTTGGGGTCACAAGTTGATCATGGTGTATTTAACATTGGGAGTACTTTTAGGATGTGGGCAAGCATCCTATACATTTGGGGCACAAACTTGTTAAGGTTTCGGGGTCATGGGCTTAGTGCAATAATATATTTTTCATTTAGACTTGGTGAATTTGTTTCTCTTGTCTACATTACTTAATTCTTGTGGTCCACTTATGAACATTACCTGATTTATTAAATCACTACTTGGATTTCAGAAAGAATACTTATAAATATTGTAACGCTACTTTTCTTACTGAAACATTATTTGAGCTATTTCAATACTGCTTTTACTTAAACATATGAATTCACCAATTATTTTTGACGTTTTTGTATGTATTTTCTCAGGTTATATCTTGTTAGCTGAACATTGGGAGCATTTGGATGCGCGAATATCAAAACTTTAAAGGCTTGGTTTTTCTTCACATTCTATAATCATTTTTCTTTAAATATACAAATGAGTCATGTTTAAACTCTTGTAATTTTTGTTAAAAAGGAAATTATTGGGACCTGAATGTATTCTGATTTATTTAAATCGAATGTGACATTTTATTAAACGTCTCTTTTGAGGTCGTTTTCTGTAACTTGTGTTTATGAACTATGAAGTAGCACCCCAAGTGGTATATCCACTGCGTTGTTGATATTTTGGGGGTGTTACAAAATATTTACCACAATATCGCATTTTGTTAATTATCTACCGCTAGGAATTCTCGCTGCAACGCGCGGGGTACTCGTCTAGTTAGTAATAAATATATATTCAACCCCTCATCAACCTAGCCACGATATAAAGTCAATAGACAACCAAATCTTTAAGTACGCAAACATATCATATCAACAACGTAGATAATAAAAAATTGATCATCAACATTCTTACTAAAAAATACAATTAATATATCACATGATACAAAACAATAATGCATAAATCATCTTATCATTTTTTTCTTTTTTAAAACATAATTAAATAAAATTTATAATTAATTAATGATATTTTTAAAATATCTCTCACTCAAAAATAAACTTAATATAACACATGATATAAAATGATAATACATAAATCATCTTATCTTTTTTTCTTCTTTAAAATATCACTAAATGAAATTTACATGACATTAAGCGGGTCATAGAAACTAATCTTTTATGTAGTTAGACTTTCTGACACCGCATTTTTTGACCATGCAATGGATCACTATTTACGACCACAACTTAATAATATAGACACCATCAGATGGCGTTAAAACCGATACTCTCTATGTTTAAATGTTACTATATATAATATTACACGTCCAAAACAACTAGCAATAGTTGTGACCACCGTTTTCGTATCATCGTTGCTCCGTGATGCACGGGTTGTCTGTCATTTTTTATGCAATAATGTGCGGTAAAGTTGTTTCCTAAAGCTATCTATATGTGTAAAGTTAGCATCGTGAGAAACATATAATCGCTTAACAAAAATTTTGATTATAAGGTGTCCGCCATTGTAATGCGCGGGTACCCTGCTATAAAAGCTTTTTATAATGTTACTAAATTCATAAGAAAAAACAAACTAATTTCCAACAATAACCTTTGTTGAACATTTTTTTCCTTTGATAAATGCAATTCATCAAAAAGACATTGCTATTGCCGAAAAAGATAATCACACGGGTACCCGCCGCCGCATTGCGCGGGTACCCAGGTATATTAAAACATATATTAGGGGTTGTTTGTTTCGGTTTATAGGTGGGCTTATGAGCTTATTTGATTTCGGTTTATATAACATAAGCTTCAATTTTCTCGCTTATATTGAGACTTATGGCGTATATAAGTTTATCATATCGTAATAAACTTAAATAAACTCACAAGTCTCAAAATAAGCCAGAAAGTTGAGGCTTATTATATAAGCCGAAATCAAATAAGCTCATAAGTCCACATATAAAGTGAAACAAACACCCCCTTAATCAACGTTTCATTTAGTTAAATTTTTTTCTTTTATGTTTCTTGTTTCTTGTTTTTCTTTTTCTTGTTTCTTGTTTTTCTTTTACCTTAAAACTTCATAACACGATGTTAAGCTAGTGCAATATTTATACTATTTATAAAATATTTATCCCTTTTGTTGAATGTTGAAAAATTAAAAAAACTTAATTATGGTAACCTAATATTTGAAAAATTAAAAAAACTTAATTATGGTAAAAAAAAACTTAAATATTATTTAATCTTCAAATCCACAAACTTTTATTATTTTACGTTTAAAGGTCACACAAAAACCACAAATTTATATGTATAATTATTTGTCGCTATAAACCGTCGCTTTGTACGAATGATATACGTCGTCGTCTAATTTTAAAAAAAGAAAAAAAAAGCCCATTTACCTTCAACATGTTAATCTAAAAACCCTATACGAGTTTTCTAATTACATCAATGATTGATTACAAACGCCACAATTTTACTTCTTTTTTTATATTTTGCACATGGCAAAAAATTCTTACTTACTATATTCTATGACGTGCAAAACCCTCTTCATCCTCATGTAGTATTTTTTAATTCCCGGTGGAGCGTTAGGCCACAGACGGCTATTATAATACACAACAACGTACCCATTCAACGGGTCACCCCGACCCATTTCCCATACCTTTCCCAATTTAATTCAAATCCACCAAAATTAATTAAAACCAAACTACCTTTGGATGGGCCAATCTTCATCATCCCATTCACCTTCACCACCGTGGTCAACACACCGGTCAAACTCATCCTCTTTTCGATCTAGTCTCCATAAAGATGACGTGGCAATTGAATATCCTGTTATTACAAACACATCTTCTTATATCGACTACACATCTGATATACCTGATGATTGTTTAGCTTTTGTTTTTCAGTTTTTAAGCTCCGGTGACCGGAAACGATGCTCTCTTGTTTCCCGGCGGTGGCTTTTGGTTGAAGGTCAGAGCCGTCACCGTTTGGCTTTGAACGCTCAATCGGAGATTGTTCCGTTGATTCCGGTGATTTTCTCCCGGTTTGATTCCGTTACGAAGCTTTCGTTGCGATGTGATCGTAGATCTGTTAGTATTGATGATAATGGTATGGTTTTGATATCGCTCAGGTGCGTGAACCTCACGCGCCTGAAGCTGCGTGGGTGTCGTGAGGTTACGGATGTTGGGATGGCTGCCTTGGGTAAGAATTGTTCGAAACTGAAGAAGTTTTCGTGTGGATCTTGTTTGTTTGGCGCCAAAGGAATGAATGCTTTTTTGGATAATTGTTTCTCTCTTGAGGAGCTTTCTGTTAAGCGCTTACGTGGCATTAATGATGGCGCTGCTTCCGAGCCTATTGGCCCCGGTGCGGCTGCTTCGTCTTTGAAATCCGTTTATTTGAAGGAGCTTTATAATGGTCAGTTTTTTGGTCCTTTGATTTCCGGTGCTAAGAATTTGAAAACTTTGAAATTGTTGCGTTGTTTGGGTGATTGGGATAGTTTGTTGGAAATGATTGCGGTTTCTGATAGTTTGTTAAGTGAGGTTCATTTGGAGCGCCTTCAAGTCAGTGACGTTGGTTTATCCGCTTTGTCTAATTGTTTCAATTTGGAAATATTGCATATCGTTAAGACTCCTGATTGTACTAATGCTGGTGTCGTTGCCATTGCTGAGCGTTGCAAGTATTTGAGAAAGCTTCATATCGATGGATGGAAGACCAATAGGATTGGAAATGAGGCTTTGATTGCTATTGCTAAACATAGTGTGAACCTTCAGGAGCTCGTTTTGATTGGGGTTAATCCAAGCACGATTAGTTTGGAAGCTATTGCTTCCAACTGTCAGAAATTGGAAAGATTAGCTTTATGTGGAAGTGAGACAATAGCCGATAGTGAGATTTCGTGTATTGCTTCCAAATGTGTTGCTTTAAAGAAGCTTTGTATTAAGGGCTGTCCTGTATCTGATGAAGGGATCGAGGCTTTCGCTTGGGGTTGTCCTAATTTGATAAAGATCAAGGTGAAGAAGTGTAGAAATGTGACGGGTGAAGTTGGGGATTGGCTAAGGGCCAGAAGGGGATCATTGGTTGTTAATTTGGATGTGTGTGCAGTTGAGGTTGAGAACGTTGACGCAAGTGCTAGTGATGGTGCACAAGAGGATGTGACGGACTTACCCACCATGACGAGTGATGTGGCTGTTGCTCAACCTGAGCCTCTCGCTACTAGCTCTAGTGGTCGAGGATCCATGTTTAGGACAAGGTTTGGGATTTTTGGAGGCAGGGGTCTCATGTCTAGCACGTTCAGGAAGTGGTCAATTGGCAGTAGAAGTACCAATGGCACCTCATGACATGTATGTCACACTCTAAACAACACTTGATTTGATCAACTTGTTTGAATTTCTAATTTTTACTCAATTACATTGTAATCATTTGTTGTGGTTTCTGATCTTAGACATGATTAAGATGCCTGTCATCCACCAAGGGAGAACCGTATTCATTGGTTTACCTTGGTGTATCGTCTCTTTAAAATGCGTGTTTGTTGTAGTTTGTTTCTTTTACCAAGAATGAGTCGTTTTAGCAGGACAGGGAATTCTGCTCAAAAGTTGTATTGACCCATATGTTAATAGATTCTTTGCTATTTATTCCTTTTTCATACACGCTTGCATCTTGTTTGATT
The DNA here is from genome assembly GCA_026074375.1 of Tanacetum coccineum. NCBI lineage: Eukaryota > Viridiplantae > Streptophyta > Magnoliopsida > Asterales > Asteraceae > Tanacetum > Tanacetum coccineum. The sequence goes on from BQNB010085036.1 coordinate 25,604, forward strand.
TTCCTAAATGTTGATGAAAAGATTTTGACTAAAGTAATCAACATGTCAACTATTTATAATTATGTCTACAGTTTGGTGTTGTTAACTGTTTGTAATGTAAAACCAAAAAGGATCATAGCATCTATGACCATACATCATCTTTGTTCTAGGATTTATGCGTCCTTGTTACCTTCCATTAATGTATTTTCGATAGTAACTTATCGTATGATACCATGAATCATCTTTATCCCTTTTTGCTACTATATTTAGAATGGTCAATAGTATTGATGATAACAATGCAATAGGCAATGTTTAGCATGGTTAGAGTGATAGGGATGTTTTTGTTCAACTGTTGGATAAACTTGGGATTGTAGTACACCCACACTTCATGCTTGGCATTTTTCTGGTCGTTTCGCTAGTGGATCAGTTTAGAGTCGAATTCAGTTCTACATTGAATTTAAATTTGCAGCTTAATTTTGTAGCGGCTTTTGTAGTCTGACATAATGACGTATCCTCTCAACATGTGTGTGAGTAACTGCTCCATTGTTTGGTAGCTTCATTTAGTATTGTCCAGTGTTTGTTCTATATGTAGTTGTGCATTTTGGCAAGTCAATTTTGTCTCCAGAACAGTTTGTAATTATCTCCAGAACCATGTGTGTCAGTGAGTAAGGTTTTCCTGTGCTATTTCTTAGCTCCAAGCAAGTTGAAGGTTCAAAACTGCTCTAATGTTTGGTAATTTCATTTAGTATTGTCATGTTGTTTTATATGTAGCTGAGCATTTTGGCAGGTCAATTTTGTCTCCAGGGACCATATGTAATTTTCTACCTTTGGAATTATGACTGTATAAGAGTGTTATTAGTCAGTGCTGGTTGGGCTGCTAGTTAGATGTTAATGGAGGATGAAGAGTATATACTTTTTGCATGTATTGGTGATTAGTAAGATATGACCTAGTTGACAGACAAATGGCTGCTATGAAAACTGAATCTGGTTAAGTCAATAGAACAATCAACAAAGGTAGGAGATCCCGGTCAACAAGTTAGGCATTGTTAGTTTCGGTATGGATATTGTTCTTCTCAACTTTGGCGATCCTGAATTAAAAAGGTTTGCAAATACGTTGGATCTTGTTGCTATTTGACTCGCCTTCAAGTATATTAAAGTTGGATGTGCTGATCTGTTTATAACTTAAGGATCAAAATATCAGATAGATAGATTTTCTAAAAGATAACACTGGAGTTGTTCAATAGTTATATTTTATCTATTATTTATAGTTTGTCGATTCTTGTTTTAAATTTCCCGTCACTATGAAACGAATTGGACAGTCAAATTCGTATGGTAGCTTCACAACTGATAGGCCTAAAGTCGACTAAAAGTCGGGGAAGAGTCCTTCTCAGAGTTTTCGGGCCTTAAAGTCGACTAAAAGCAGAAACTGCTTGCTGATTTCAAGACTTTAACGGGTTCTACTCGCATTGGACATGGTCTAAAAGCGAGTGAGAGTCCTATATTTGGTTGTGGCATGAATCTTAGTTGACCTCTCAGGTTTTTCAGGTACCCGAGCATATGAATTCATCGAATTTGGTTGCATGTTTCGTTATAATTTGATTATTGTATGTTATTAATTGTTTCAATTACTTTTTGATTTTATATATTGTTTGACTAGTATAAAACTTGAAAAATTGTTTTTGAAAATTAATATGACTAATAGCTATTGAAATAATAATCTATTAGACTAAAAGTCTTGTATTGTTTTAAAACACATTGGGTTGGGTTTACACTATAATTTTCTCCCGCGACGATACAATGCTTAGAAAGTAGTTTATAATACATTATTATTTGCTTGTTATATGTTATGACTTGTATAACTTGCATCGTCGATTGAGCTAATATAAAAGTAGATTATTGTCTTGCATGTTTTAAAACACATAGGGTTGGGTTTACACTGTAATTTGCTTCCGCGACGAAAGAGGCAAGCATAATAGTTTATGACAACTTATCTAACAAAGTTATTGCATCTTTTATTGGTCACTACATCACTTGATTTTTAAACGAAGGTAGTGTAGGGTTTGATTATTCAATAATCTTTTCCCATGACATAGTGTGCTCGTGCACGATTGTGTTAATGATTGAAATACTTGAGTTTTTATAACTCTCGAGGGTGTCATTCTAGGTTTCGGACAATCTTTAATCTTTTTCCGTCATAAAAAAATAACATTGTTTTAATAAAACTATATAGTTATTTGTGTATTGTCCTTAATGTTATATCCACTTGATGCATAAAAAATAAAAAGGGACGTTTTAGACACATAAAATTAAAAGAAGGAGAAAAATGTTTTTTAACGTGTGATACGAAGATGTATGCATGCTTCTTCGTACATTTTTTGATACATTTTTTTTTATCAAAAACCATATACCCATAAAAGTAAGTCTTTGTCATCCAATGTAAGAGATAACTTGCAATTGTTTTTTACTCTAGGAAAGTCATAGGTGAACTGCAACCCAAGGTGATAATTATCGTATGGTCAAACCTAAGATAAATTATTACAGATTTTGTATTGGACGACTTAAATCGAGTATGGTTGGTTAGACCTTCGACCCGAGACAAAGATAAACATGCCAACTTGACATTATTGTTCTGGACAGTAGTGCATTGGCCCCATATGGTATCTAAGGGCTGCACACGTTGCAATTATCGATCGTCGATTACCTATTGAATTCATCATTACTATTTGACAGTCGTGTGTAATGTTGGAAGCTGAAGTAGGATCTTATCCTTTTGTAAAAGTTAATTGTTTTATTTTATAAAACTTGGGTGGTTAATTTTTAAAGGGATCGGATTAATTATCAAAAATACTAAAATTGAATTTTATAAATTCTTTTGATGGTATTAATGCAACAAAAATCATAAATGATGGTTTGTTCTTTTCTTGAAGAAGACGAAACCGAGTCTCATTTTCTTGCAAGAAAGAGAGAGACTCATTGCTATCCTTTTTTCTTGCTTGAAA